>JAGFPH010003629.1:126104-144404 GCA_018207615.1 Philaenus spumarius | reverse complement strand
AATCCGAATATTTATCAATAAATTTGTTATAAAAATTGGTTAGGCCTATAAATCCTTTTAACTGTTTGTGGGTTTTAGGTGTTGGAAAACTTCTAATTGCCCTAACCTTTTCATCATCTGCTACTAACCCTGTCGTAGTTAATCTGAAACCTAAAAATGGAATTTCTTTTCTGCAAAACATAGACTTTTCAAATTTTATTGTCATGTTTGCTGATTTAAATTTTGTAAATATTATTTCTAAATGCGCTAAATGTTCTTCAAAGCTGTTGGACATACATACTAAGTCGTCAACATACATTATGGTGAAAGCTTCTGTTTCATCATTCATCACACGGTGTAGGCCTCTTACTAAAGCTGCCAATGATGTTGATAGGCCATAAGGTGTTACTTTAAATTGGTATATTCTACCCCTATACTGAAATGCTGTATATTGCCTAGATTCTTTCTCCAATGGTATCTGCCAAAAACTATTTGTTAAATCTATAGTGCTCAGCCATTCTGTTGCTTTTGCCTTACTTAATATTTCGTTAATTCCCCTGTTACACTGGTAATCTGGGACTATTAACTCATTTATGCATCTTGCATCTAGGCATAACCTAACCTCATCATTCTTTTTTATCACAACTACTATTGGGTTTATGTATGGGCTATTACTTTCCTCTATGATACCTTGTCTCAACATGCTTTGAATTTCCTTATACACTGGATCCTGATATTTGAATGGTATTGGGTAACTTTTTTGAAAAAATGATTTATTGTTGTTAATTTTGATAGTATGTTCATAACAGTTACATCTGCCTGGTTGTTTTGAAAATATTGTCCTGTACTTAACCAATAAGTGTATTAATTGTTCTTTCTGTACTGGGTTTATTAGTTCCAGTTTACCTATTTCTGCTTCTATTCTTTCCTCTGTAATTTGTTCATTTTCCAAGTTTACCACATAGTTCTTTATATCATACATTTGTTCGTCTCTAATTGTCCAACTATCATCATATCTATTCAACTCCAATACACCATATGCCTCCTGTCCTACTAATTCACATCTAACTCCGTCGTTGCTCACTTTATCAATCTTAATTTCTTCATTCATATTATTGTACTTAATTATTATTTTACTTTCGTCGAAATCCAACTTCATTTTCAATTCATTTATACTATCCATTCCTATTATAATTTCTCTCAACAAATCCGGCACTACTAAAAATTGCATTTCATATGATATTTTTCCTAACTGGACGTTTAACATTACAATACTCTCAATTCGTCGACTCCTTTTCCCTGTTGCTGTTATGATATTCACTCCTACTACTGGTAATTCTTCAAATTTTCCTAACCTATCTTTATTTTGCATGAACCATTCCTTCTGAATGCATGTAGCATTACTGCCAGTATCTATTAAACCCTTTACCCTTAATTCTCCTACAAGTATGTCAATTTCTGGATTATCGTTTTCATATTTGTTATTCCCTTTGGTTCTATCTCCCTCTTTGTCACATTCTGTTAAAAATTCTTCGTCACATAGTACTGTGGTTATTATTATTTTGTTCTTAAAACTAGGCCTATCTATTTCTATCTGATTTTTCTGTATTTCTTTCATTTCTATATTTTTAATTGTTTGCACTGGAATATCCCTTTTTGAAATCTTGTTTCTACTATCAATGTTGTCTTTGACTTTTTGTGACGTTCCAGTGCTTTTTAGTTTAAAGCTGGAGTCGTTGTACATTCAATTTCCTGCTTCTGTTCAGGTTGTGCCCTCATCATGTTTATTCCTGCAGCTTTATCATTTATTTGTGCCCTACATCCTACATCTCTCTGAAATTGTACCATGTTAGGTCTAGGTGGATTGTTTGGTGTAAATCTACGAGGTAGGTTTTCGTTTCTTGGCCTATGGTACTCTCTGTTGTGATTTGCCTGAAATTGTGGTCTATCGTGGAAATTATTCTTGTCATATTGGGGCCTATAATAATTATTTCCATTACTATTTCCAAAGCTATTAAAATTGTTCTTCCTCGATGTTTGCATATCTCTATCCCTGTATTGTGTTCTAAAATTATTTTCGTTTTCACTTTGTCTAAAATTTTGCCTTGTTTCCTCACTCTGCCGAATGGTCTCGTTCTTCTCCTCAATGTCCTCCTCATTTAAAAATCTCTCCATTTCCCGTATTGAAATTATTTTTTGTACCCTTCGTGCATCCCTTATTTTTTCATCAAAATGTCTAGCCAGCCTGCGTACTATCTCGTCCTCCGATGGTATTGGTGTTAAATTTCTCATCACGATTACTTTTTCAATAAAGTATTCCGCCCTGCTTAATTTTCCATCTCTTCTATATCTTTCTACTTCGAGCCTATTCCTAATCCCATTCTGCACCTCATCATTCCAGTATTTTTCTATTAGTCTCTCTTTAAAATTTTCTAGATCTTCTATTTCATCCCTAACTATTTGCCACCAACGACTTGCGTTCCCTTCTACCGACAAATCTATTATTTCTCTTACTGTCTGAACCTCTCTACCTTCCCTTATACGTTTCTCCTGAACTTTATCTATGTATCTCTCTAATTGTTTTAAGTATTCGATGGGATTAAATGATTTTCCATCAAATTTAGGCACACTAATATTGTTGTTATTCTCGCAGCTAACATACAAAATTTGTTGAGCTACCCCTAGATTTCTATTTGTCTTAAGTACCTCCTCTGTTTCATCTAGACGTTCCTTAACTTTGTTTAAATCTTTCCCTAATTCTTTACAGTTGTTTTCTAATTTCTTGTCCAAATTTGCAAAATTTTGTCTTTGTTCATTGACATCCAATTTTATATTTAAAATTTCTAATTTCTCAACTTCAATATGCTCCTCTAACCTTTCCTCCAACCTCCGATAATTTCCTATAACATTCTTTTCCAATTCACTATAGTTAGTCAAAATTTGTTCTTTAAATTCAACCAGTTTACTCTCTATTTTTTGGTCAAACCTAACTAGCAATTCATCTTTCATTTGGTGCATTTGGTTTGCATTTTCTTTTAATTTTATATTTAATTGTTCAGTGTTTGATTTTAATTCGCTTTTTATTTTATTTAATTGGTCTGAGTTTAACTTTAATTTGTCTGTGTTTAATTTTAATTCGTTTTTTAATTGGTCTGTATTTTCTGTCAAATTTTGCATCATTATTAACATTCTAGACAGCACATCTTCTTTACCTCCCTGTTCCGAAACAGACCTACTATCACCATTAGGAATGTCCACATTTTGCTCCTCCGGTTGCCTAACTTCCTCAATCTCTACAATATCTACCAATTCCCCTTCTATCTCCCCTGTATTTTTCCTAGGCTTAATGGTTTTATATTGAAAATCAGCCTCTAACTTCCTTTTAGATTCCTTAGGCTGTTCTCTTAAATTATATGTGTTGTGCTCTGCCATTTTATATTAATTTTGTTAAATTTAATATTTATGAATGATTAATCCTTAAATATTACTAAATGTTCCTTTTAACAACAAAAATTGATTGCTTACTTAACAAAGCCAGCACGTTGCGGCGCCAAATTTATAACCTTGTATTTATAATATTAAAACCATAAATAACTGACTCCCTTTGTTTAACAAAACTATGTTTATTCAATATGTTTTAGTTATTTATTTTAGTACAACATTTCTCTTGTGAGGATTTAACTTAAAATGGAATTATCTTTACAATTTTGTATTACCTCCTTTGGATATATTTAACACAAAATTTATATTGACATATAAATTATTCAAACAAATCTCTTTCTCTCGGGTTAAAGAATCCCTGGCTGTCTTGTTAAATAAGCAATCTCTAATTTACCACTTACAACTAACATAGGCTACATGAAATACTAAAACTAATTTATAAAATTCCTAAAACTAAATATTAAAAGTCCAAAGTGTGTGAAGAATTTGATCTAGATTTAAGAGTTTATGTCGATTTTGCAGTTTTTATTATGGATGTAGTGTTTTAGAAAATGGATATTTTTTGGTCAGGTATTACCTTCAAAATGGCCTCTTGCCCACAAACTGTTTTGCATGAAATTTATTACCAGTATTGATTTAAGTTCCCACTTCTCTGGGACTTATAATTCGTTTCTTCCTCCAGGTTACTTGTTATATTTATTTTCTTGGTACCTTACTACTCTTGGGAATATAAATTGTTTAAATACTTTTAAATACGTCTGCACTGGATCAAGACTGAAATCAGAGTACCTATTCTTCCCAATCTTTTTGTAACTCCCTCCTTAACAATTGAAAACTGCCTCCGATTTTCGTTTGCGCTATTTAGCCGAACATGGCATGTCGTGGTTGTAATAGTTTTTTTTTTAAATATATTTGGTCGTATTTATTTTAATTCCAATTGTTTATTTTCACTTTCCTAATTGTAAATATCCACCTTTTTAAATGTTAATATTGTTTTATTACTTAAAATATCCAATTCATTTATTTTATATAAACATACACTTGTATTCTCACACTCGATAATTTCCACACAGCTGTTCAGCTGCTTGGTTGCGATCTTTCGATTACCGAAAAGAAACAGATTAACCCGTTAGCATTGCTATTACCTGTCTTGTTCACATTATATTTACACACTTTTGTTTTGATATCCCTAACACTTTGGTTAAACTTATAACTAATTTACAATGACTTTACTTAATTTCTAATATTTCTTATGCTAAAACATGAATGAATTTACATTGTTAAGAACTGTGAAAATGTTCTTACTTGTCAACATAGGCTATGGTAAATTTTACTCAGTTTGTTTAATATTTTGGAAAAGGTAAGTTTACTTTTAACTTAGATGTTATTGTTTATGAATTTTAGTGTTTATTTTAATTATTTAATAGGCCGAACTCCCGAAGTTGTTTGAATTTATTTATTTAGGTTATCTTTTATAAAAACGAAATTTTGAGGTTAATATGTGAAACTTACTATCCACAGTTCTTTTAATTTTCCAGCCAGACTTCTTTACCCTTGATTTTATATTTTCAATTTATTCTAACCCTCTCAGTTGCTTTAAAATGTTACACTATATTTATTAAGAAAAAAGTTCAGGTTTGTGTGTTTATAGTAGTTTTGATTGACAAGTTAAAGTAAACAAATACCTAACCGTCTTTACAGCACTTTTTACGGCATAATTTCATATTTTTATTGCACTTTACACAATAGTATTGCTCTGTTATAACTTTGAGCTCCTGGAGCCACTTTAAGTATTCCAGGTTTTTAATGCTTCTTTACGATTAACTTTCTTAGATTTAATTTTTCCATTATTTTACAGTTTTCTCAAACAAAATTGTTTCACTTTACAAAAACTCTGTTATGACTTTTGCACACGGGACTTGTATTTCTAGGCTACGCATACGCACGGTTAAACACTTGTATTCCTACGCATGACGTCACAACTTATTTCGAAAATGTCGGTCCGTATCACGATCACAAAACTATACAATTACATGAAGAATAAATACATTCTTAAATATATTATGTACAAATTGTGTACCCAAATAACATATCATACCTTAAAACATGTAATTGCAGTTCTTAAACACATTACACAACAAACAATACAATATTAATTCGCATTACGTATTAAACATTTATACGCTTTACATACGGGAAAAAATAACTTCAAACATTTATTTTTTATATTTATTCGTATATTTACAGTTAATCTTCGTCGTCTGCAAACATATCTATATTTACAGTAATCATTATACCACTAATCTACTGAACTACAATATATAATTCAACATTCAATTAGTACAATATAGTTAGGTTGGCAGCACTACTCTCTATCCTAAAAAAAAGGTCTTCTTTTGCAAACATATGAGCCTCCAGTCGAATAGTAAAGTTACGCCACTTATTCTTACTTAGGAAATTAAGTTTTTGAAGAAAAAAACTATGGTAATAAACACTCTGGTAATAGAACTAAAAAAATTAAAAATCAATTTCTCTAAAATTAACACTTAAATAATTTCTTAACACTAAAATTACCCAATTAAAAAAAAGCTCTTTTTTTCTCAAGAAATAATAGAAGTAATTTAAAGGTGTAAATTATATAGGTAATAGTGAAATATTTTTACAAATAATAGTTAATTAATTTTGTACATTAATCCAAACATGGACACGATCATACAAACTTTACCTAATTATTTTATAAGTATAAAATTATAGATATCTAAATTCCAAGATGAAACCTAAGGATCTATATCGCTTACAGAAGAATGCTTAAGGGTCTTCTATACCTTGCGTAAAACAGCAAAAATATTCACTTCGTACTAACGTGTTTCGGAAGCCGTTTTTCAACGTAAAAGTTGTGAAACATCTTTAATTGTTCTTAAAGGCTATGTGCGTTTTTCTTATATCTCATAATTGAAAGAAATCGACGGCAACTTCTTTTAAAACAGTTTAACTGAGTAAAGATTTATTATTTTTAATGCATTTTTTTGGGAGTTTTCAGCAATAAGTTTCCATATTTTAAGCTAACACGTAAAAAATATAAAGCCTTCTTTATAACTTAAAGTAGTTTCCCAGATTATTAATTTATAAATAGAATCCGAAACACGTTAATACGAATGCATGTTTCAACGATTTTGCGGTTTGAGTCAGACCTTTTTATTAAAATCATACTGTACACTCGGGAGTTTTCTTCAAGGTAAAGAAGAGCCTTAAAAGATCTTTAAAAGTTACATTCAATGCAATAAATAGTATGGTAGGGCTACGATACAAACAAAAAATAACTAAAGTACTTAATGTACAACTTAATTTACAAAATAAACGTAAAATTAAACTTACCTACTTATTATGAATAATTTTAATGGAAAAAAAAAACAATTTCTGACTGAATACAAAATTTGCGTTCTCAAATACTATCATAAAATGGTTTATTAGGCTACAACAGCAGTTGGACTGTACCATGGCGCCCATACCTATGAATAGAAGGTTCCAATACGAAAATGAAAATATGTGTATTATAAATTATAGTAAATTATTTTTCTTTTAAGAGATTTATTTAAAAGTAGTATTACATAAAAATGGTTTAGCACTAGAATATATTTTAATTGTTATGCACCATTTGATTTTAAATATACTTCTTTAATTTTTTACAAGAGTTTAAGCATTAGCTGCTCGGTCCTAGCTACTTAGTGGGGCCTCTAGGCGCGATGTAGGTTTGTGTGTTCATTTACGGTGTAAAGGTACAGACTCATTGCTATGTGGGTTCATATTACATCTAAACAGCCAAATTGGCTTCCCAAATTTTTAAATTTTTTTGGGAAGTTCATAAATTTCCCCGAACGGACCCCTTTTGCCGAAGGAGGGGAGGGTATCCTTGATCCCATACCCCTGGTCTAGCCCCCTAGAAAATATCCTATTTGCTCTACTCATGTTAATATCCCAAAAATATGTCATTTAGATGAATTTATTCAAACCAATGTTTCAATCGTATTTATTTATAAAAATCATATTTGTTAAATTGTTTTCTGTCTTGAAAAAAGTTTAGTGTAGATATAGTACAGTAAACAAAATAATATGTATAGTTTACAAATTATTTTTTAATATTATTTCCTGCTTTTGTTTACAGGCAAGTTTTTGTATAGAGCTATAATCAAGGATCTATTTTTGTATTTACGAGTGGTATTTTGAACCTAAATAGTTTCTTTTTTGTCTTGTGTAAGTTTATAATAAGCTTTAGGAACTGAAGTCTACTCTGCAGCATTTCTTGATTGTTATATCTATAATTTATTTTACCTTTTACTAATATAACTATTATTGCATATTTCTGTTACAGTTTTCGTACAAAGGCTATGAAAAATAAAGATATTGCGATCCAGCTCAAAATAGAAGAGGTTATGAAATATTGGCTAAAATAATAATATGCTCCATTAGGGGTACTTAAACAGCAAAAGAAAAAGTAGAATTGTCTTTAGTTGAAACATTAAATGTTTAAGAATTTTCACAGTAAATCTTTATTGAACATCTATATTGGACTGTTTGTCTATTTTATACTCAATTTGTCAACTTAGGATCAAAGATTGTTTCATTCATAGTAATAATTTTACCTACATTTAAATATAAAACACTTTTAAATATGGTAATCATTGAGTGAACAGTACAAAAGTTAAGAACAAGAAATTAGTTTAAATTATAAAAATACACACAATAAATTAAACATAAAGGTAACAAATTAATTTCAATATTTTCATTTCAAACGGTTTAAAATAAATTGTTATATGCCACACCAGAAACCTGAAAGTTAAATAATAAGAAAAGAAGAGGAGGCATTCTCCTATGGCAAAGTCAAAACATTGTTTTCTTGAAATGTAATGTCTTTTTTTACAAAAACTAGCAAGGATATAAAATTTGTGATATTTGCGTAATTGCAAATAACAAATTCTAAACAAACACATACTAATTGTATAACCAAACATTTTTATCTCATTATAGCACAACTTAAAGCAAGTAGCCTATTGTATAAGAAACATTAAGTATCATACAATAATAAATATAAATTATTTTTTTTGTTTAACTGTATTCATTAGATAGAATGTACATTATTTTGGGAAAAGGCTCTAATAATAAGTTTCTTAAAATTATGATTATATATTTTTTCAGCTTAAAGTCATGTCTATTTGGATCACCTATTAAAAAAATATTGAAGGTAATAAAATATGTCTGCTGTAATAAAATATGTTTTATAAAATGTAGCTTTAATTTATTTTGTATTCCCATGTTCCTTTAATACTAATTCGGAGGCATAGTAACTGAGTCAGAAAAAATATAGTGTTTAATTTTTGTTCTTTTTATAATTTTTCTTAATACATTTAATGTCTTTAAAAATTTGGGTATAAAACAAGAAGTAAAATGTTAGTTTTAAGAAAGTAATAGTTGCAAAATTCGTCATATGTTTGTTTTTGCCTCACTGAACCAAATATGTTATATAAATACCTTTAATAGGTATGTTATATGGTAAGGATTTGTTATATAAATACCTGAACAATAGGTGAAACGCGTGTCATCGCTTAAACAATGGCTAAAGAAAGGACTGCTAGCAATAATCATGCAAAACAAAGGTATGTATATAATACAAATTTACTATATATATATTTTGTGGAAATTTTAAAAGTTGATTAATTATGGTTTTGTCAAATTTGATTTGTTTGACTTTATTTATTTACTAGGTGAGACCCCTTCGTGCTCCGCACGCCAACCCCCAATGGAACCCTCTAAAAACATATGTTGTTTTATTTATAATAGAGGTGTAGGATTAATAATAACCTCAAAACTAAGATGGTAAATAATGTTAAATGTTCAAATTAAATTATGTCTTATATTTTATAACAGCAGTTGTAATAATGGTTAAAAGAACCAGCAAGGCTCAGGTCTACACTTTAAAACCCTAACATAAAAGCTATAAATACAAAAATAATAAATTGCTTCAAATTTTAAAATCAGCTGTCGATGGAAATATTGGAGCAAACAGCTGCTTAGTTATTTTATTTAATTGGTTGCTATGGTAATAAATGTAAATAGGCCTACATGTGTTGGTTTATCATTCTACCTTTGAAATTTTCCCACTAAATTTACAAATATTGAAATAAAAAAAGGTTTTTATTGAAATGAATTATATCCTATGTTACTCAGGGATAGTGTAAACTATTTTTCAATCGATTCAGTAGTGCCAGAGACCAAAAAAATAGACTTTACCTCTTTATAATATTAGTATAGATTGCAACATTAAATGTAAATACCATACATTTATCTGGGCCATAGATAATCTAATCTACAAAAGACTGACTTTAATAAATATACTGCAAAAAGTGGTAGGTATATATTTATTTTGAATTATGTATAGGCCTGAATTTAAAAAAATCGCTATCAATTAACATTTTATAAACTAACTGATGTAGGCCTACATTAAATGTTTCTTTTATCAATAAAATTAGTGTATTGTATTAAAGTTGTCTTTCTTTATGGTAGTAAAATGACTACTAAATGGTTGATTATTCCTTGGTAAATAAATATAACATACGGTATACAACAATTAATTGGGGGATGTAATTATATAAATGAGGGAAATGCAATGTCTTTCCTGTTTAATCATATTTTGACAGATATTTTTTTTCAAAATATGACAAAATTTGAAAGCACTCTTTCCCATTTTAGATAATCATTCGGCAATAATTTGTATCTAGATTATTTTATTGACTGGAATAATTTTGTACTTTTAGTAGTCATTTAACCATTCTAATGGATCGTCATTTTGACGTTTTAGTGTAACGTTTATTTAACGTTCTGGATCACGTCTTTTTACCATTCTGGAAGAACGTATATTTGCCGTTCTGAAATAACGTCTTTTTACCGTTATGGAGTAACGTCTATTTCTCGTTATAGAACAACGTCTTTTTACTATTGTACAGTAACGTCATATTTCCGAGTTTTTAGCTAAAATATGACGTCTTAAGATGACGAGAATCCAACGATTTATTTACGGCACCTCAACAACGAGGTTTAGACGTCTTTTTACCTAATCTTTAACTATTTTGCAACGTCTTTTTAACTATCTTATCGCTGTGACATTTGGGCGGAATATTGACGTACCATTAAAACCGTTTCTTGACGTTTCGGCTAAACGTGTTTTCCACGGCAATATGACATGCTTGTGCTACGTGGGATACATTGTCATGCATGCACATTTCAGTACGTTTACAGTCAGCGTTACGTCTGCAACCCTCTATTTTCCGCCTTTTTGAAGCTGCCCTACATTTGCTAGCGGAAGAATGAAAAACTAGCAAACTTAATGTAGTAGTGTAGAGCTCCGCGACTTGGCAGTTCTTCAACTCAGAAATATTTTGTCACTCCTGCCGAGCCTTAAGAGTTGGCATTTTAGATGCCACAGCAAGCAAAGTCGAATTGAATTCCGCTGGTCAATAGAAACCAGACTGTAGTGAAGTTTGGCCGAGGAGCCTATGTTTAGTCGGAGGAAAATATTTGGCATGGAAGCATGCCCTTTTGGTTTTGAATCAGGCCATACCAAATTATTCCTCCTAGCGGAGGAGCTAGGAAATTAAACTGGAGCTGTTTAAAATGAATTGGTGGGTCCGGTACTCCTAAAATCGAGAAACCCATTAATAAGTCAAGTGGCTCTAGATCGGGTAATTTTCAAGATAACAAGCTGAGACTCAGCATAAATGTTTAAAATATATATTTTAACTCCTATGTCAAGTTTCAATTCGATATATTAAAATTCGGCCAATTTAGAATGAGCCAACGCTTCATATATGAATAAGATGTCCCCTTTTAGTGATTTCCCCTGCTGCAAAATACATACCTGCATTATCGAATTTTTTCCAGACAAACCATTGCTCGGACGAAATAAATACATATGACCTTTTTTGTTGAAAAATACCTCCCCTACACGGTGGTATTTTTTATTTTCCTCTATCTTCATCCCAGCTCGAAATATTAAGGATAATCGAAAAAAAAATGATAATCGATTTTTTTTTCGACTTTGGGAAATCGATAGACTGGTAAACTTTTTTTTATGTTAATCTACATACTTTAAGGTACTTATAAAAAAAAATTCAGCCGTATTGCAAATTACTGGTACTTTTGGTCTAAATTGACCTTTACCGACTGGCCTTTAACAAAAAATGTTAAGGCACCTTTTTTTGCATCCCTTTTAATTCCGTATCGGATTGTGAAACTGTCAAAACAATCGGACGAAGTGTAATAGTTAAGTTGAAGATAATAACAGCATACGTAACCACAATGTTGTTGTGTTTACTGTGTTGGTTGAACAAACCAATTATTACACATAATTTGACAATTATTCTTCATCCGATTGTTTTGACAGCTACACCATCCGATACAGAATAAAAAGAGATTGAAAAAAGATGTCAAGTAATTTTTTGTTAAAATGTACGGGTTTTTTGGGTAATTCGGGTTTGAAATTTTCAAGTAGCCGCCATTTTGAAACGCATTATTGGATATAATCGTTTTTCTTAAAATAGATCATCGTTAGGTTAAACATCACGCCATGTCTGAACTCAATCAGTCTCACAGTTTTCTAGATACCGGTACTAGATCCAAATTAGTGAAAAAACAAAATGGCGGCTATGGGAAAAACCAAACGTTTCCGAACACTTGTCCAATTGATTTTTCCCTCATTCGTATGTGCTGAGTTGTATCCTATAATATTGCAGTCATTACGAAACATCCTGTATATACATAAATATCTTAGTAAAAGTATGGAAAACATCCACAGAATATTGAATAGAACTGTATTACATGTTCTGTGAAAACATCCCAATATTGTGGTTACGTATGCTGTTATTATCTTTAACTTAACAATTATCCTTCATTCGATTGTTTTGATAGTTACACATTCCGATAGGAAATTTAAAGGGCTACGAAAAAGGTGTCTTGACGTTTTTTGTTAAAAATGTACGGATTTTGGGTAATTCACGTTTGAAATTTTCAGCAACCCACATTTTGAAACGCATTATTGGATATAATCGTTTATTTTTCTTGAAATAGACCATCGTTAGGTTAAACGTCATGAACTCAATCAGTCGCACAGTTTTCTAGATACTAGATAAAAATTATTTAGTGAAAAAACAAAATGGCGGCTATGGGGAAACCCAAGCGTTTCCGGACACTTGTCCAATTGATTTGTTGTCTCATTCTTATGTGCTGAATCCGTGAATCGTAACCTAGAATATTGCAGTCATTACAAAACATCCCAATATTGTGGTTACGTATGCTGTTATTATCTTTAACTTAACTGTTAAATCCTTCACCCGATTGTTTTGATAGTTACACCATCCGATAAGGAATTGAAAGGGCTACAATAAAGGTCTCTTGACATTTTTTTTTAAATTGTAGGGATTTTGGGTAATTTAGGTTTGAAGTTTGCAAGCAGTCGCTATTTGAAACGCTTGATTGGATATCATCGTTTATTTTTAATAAAATATATCATTTGAATCAAATAGGTATAATGTCACGTCAAGTTTGAATTCAATCGGTCCAACCGTTCTCTAGATATCAATTATTTTGTAAAAATCACATACAGACAGACGGATGAAACAGTAAGCACCATAGAACCCATGTTTATATTGTGCAATATGTTTGTCTCGATCACAGGAACAAATCCACAAAGGGGACTAGAGAGTTCGGGGACACCCTGTATAAAATAATATATTTTCTTGTTGTCTTCAGTATGTAAGTGGTTTTCATTCGAGAAAAAGTGCAAGTCATCCCAACGCTACGTTTTCACAGCTGTACGTGCTCCGCCCAGTGAATTTAGACTCGTCTATATGACAACTAAATATTCTTTTTAATATTAACACGTCGCAGTACGTCCATTGTAAAGACGGCCGAGTCGTCTAGCCGGGCTATAGTTTTAGAGTGCGGTACAATTACGACACCCCAGACGCAAACAGGGGTGACTTTATTGTCCCCTACACAAAAACACAATGTACCCCGACCCTAATACTTGTTTACACCCTCCGCCCCTGTGCCAATAAAGGCCTTGATTTAAATGTAATATTAAGTGGTCCCTAGATTTGTTTTGCCATTATGATGCTCATTTACATATCCAATAGCTCTTCCTTCTGATTGCGCTTCGAGTAACGAGCAAGCGGAATTAAGTGTGATTAGTCAGACTTTATGGTGTGAAATCAGCACATCCGGAGGATACTACCATAAATATATGTTTTATTACAAACTTGCTAGTTTTTAAAATAAACACTTTTAAACCGCGTCTCTATTTTATCGATCGTTTCCACGCTAAATTGACTTGGTTGTGTTGCGCTTAGCCTATTTTACACGACTTAGTTGAATTGCATAGATTCGTGTAGGCCTACTTTCGCTCGATAGTTGAGGAACAATAGTACAGTAGTTATTAATTTACCTTAATGCTTGGCAGGTGTGAAAAAATATTTCTGAGTTGATCGCAGCTCTCCAAGTGGCAGAGCTGTACACTGCTAGCATTGAATTTACTAGTTTTTCATTCTTCCGCTAGCAAATATAGGGCAGCTTCATAAAGGCTGAAAATAAAAGGTTACAGACGTAACCCTGACTGTAAACGTACTGAAATGTGCATGCGTGACAATGTATGGTAGTATGTGTTATTAAACACAGTTTTCTCTCACATATAGAACATTATCTTATATATATTATTTTTCTAGTATTCCTCCGCGAGCAACAAGTTGATGTGATTACCACCAGAGTGCAGGCTAAACCTCCGAGTAGGAACTCAAACTCGGCGCGTATATGCTTCCACAATAACGTGGATTTTTCGTCATAAATTATCAAAAATTATTGTAATTATTTTTATTTGAAAGGTAATTAAACTTCGAATTACATTTTTGATATTTGCATTATTGAATAAGAAAAAAAATCGTAAACTTTGAATTTGGTGAAAGAACAAATTTTAAAAACTAAAATATAACCACATTCTTACTGTCCTAGCCTTTAAAGTGATACATTCGGAATAATTTTCTGATCATTATTACTCCGGTAATCTTATCACCCGTTTAACATTGCTCTTTAACATTGGGAGTTGAAATTCAAGATGGTGACTGGGTCTGTCAAGCCTTGTCAAAGCTGCTAAATCCTAAATTCACACATGACGTAAACAATAGCAGCTAATTAAACAGAAAACAATAGCGTGGTCTCTCCGTTGACAGGCCAAGATTGACGAAAGGAAACTGTCACATTAAATATACAATTGCAAATTAGCACTCGAGTTGTTTATTTTGTATTATAAAATGACTGTTCATGTCTTTCGTTAATTTTGTTCCACTATCTGCAATGGGAAAATATAAATTTGAGAAACGCTTTACTAAAAGTTACCTTTTGTATGACCACTTCTTAGTTTAGGCACAGCCGCAGGTAAAAGATATTCTACTCAAATAGAAAACGAAAAGTCCTGGCTTATAGTATTGAAAAGTTGAAGGAGTAGATCATGTGGCGGCTACTACATAGGTGGTAAAGGTGCTCCCCTCCATCTAGTAATTGCTGTTTAACTTTTGGACACAGTTATTTATAAAAAAATCAAGCTAACTAAACCAATTTTGTAAAACTCATAATGTATACTTATAATAAAATAAAAAGTGTCTATGATTGTTTATTATAATTAAAATAATTCGACCACGCAGCTGAACCGCTGACGTGAGTTGAGCAAATTTCCAAAATTAAGTTTATAGGGTTTCAAACAACAATTTGGGAAATGGGTCTATTCACGACGGTGCTTAATAGCTGCAAAATGGTTCGCGAGCCATTTGGCATATTGGGCTTATCTTCAATACACAATGCATTGCGTGTTTCGCACGCCATTCCGAATATTGGGAGTATCTTCAACACACAAAACATTGCGTGCTTCACACGCCAACCCCCGTATTGGGAGTATCTTCAATACACAATGCATTGCGTGCTTCGCACGCCAACCCCACGGTACAATCCACCACATGGCTTTGAACCGGGTACTTCTAAGGTATTTTACGTTTTGATCGATTTTGGGGGAACCAAGCGAGCTATAAGGTCGCGTAAAAAAACAAAATGTGCAGAATAACATCCTACATTTATATTTGAAGAACAAATTCTAAAAAAAAATCATTATCGTAGGAAAAATCTAAAAAAATAGTTACTTCCGGTCAAAAAACGTACTTCCTGTTGTTGGATTTTTTTGACTAACGAACTCGTCCGAGCGACGGAGACAACCAACATGTGTACCAAATTTGAACCAAATCGGACTTAAATTGCGGCCGCTAGAGTGCGAACACATATATACATATATATATATATACATATACATATATATATATATGATTTTTAATGACACCCAAAAACGTGTTCTAGGGACCATGATCGGTGCTCATTTGCTACTCCCGACCTTGGATCTTACCATAAGGGCCACTGCAATAGCTCATTTTTCCTATGGAAATTCGCTAATAATGGGGAAGCAGAGTGGCTGGTCCAGTCTTTTACAGTTGCGTCCTTCAACATAGATTGAGTAGGTTTGAACCTAATTACAAGCCATCGATTTACCTGCGCTATACGTTCCTAATCCGTCTTTATTATAGGCTTACAAGCATAAAGTAAATACTTCAAGAAAAATATATTTAACTAGGGGAACCCTTGCGTGCTCCGCACGCCAAACCCTTTGGGTCCTTCTACACACATAATCATGTTATGTTTTCTTTATAATAAAGATGTAGGATTAATAATAACCCCAAAGCTAAGATGGCAAATAATGTTAAATGTACAAATCAAATTATTTCGTATATTTTATAACAGCAGTTATAATAAAGGTTAAAAGAACCAGGCTGGCGATGATAACCACCTAGGTTTTTCGCCTTTAAAAAAAAAACATCTGGTGTGCACATCACACAACTTTCCTTACCAAAATAGATGCTGTATCAATTACCAAATTTTTCGAGCGAGAGATTGATGATACCATTTTCGAGTTAATAGGAGTATCCGTTTCGAAGAAAGCGGTACTAACTTCAAAACGGTTAATCCCACGGACCTGATTTTGGTCTCAATCGATTTCTCACCCCCAAAAATGTCAAGGTCGATACCAAACACGGCTAGTTAAAAAAAAGTAATTTTTGCCCCCAAAAAGGGCGTTTTCGTGAATCGAATGAGACCATTTTCAAGTCGATAGGACCAGCCATTTCGGAGATACAAACAAAATAACTTGCGTTTTTGTAATAACTTTTTTCAACGAATTTTTAAGGGTATATAGCGTACATAGCGTGTTAAGGGGGTCTGAGTAGAGTATGTTAGCAAAGTTTAATCAAAATCGTTAGAGGGGTTTTGGAGTAAATACCAAAAATGTGCTAAAAACTGGTCCCACGGTAAGACACCACCTCCGATTTGCTTCAAATTTACATGGGTTTAATTGTTTACGTGTTTGAAGATATCCTGTAAATTTCAGTTCGATCCGTCCAGCCGTTTGCCCTGTGCACTCCGGACACACACACACACACACAGACACACAGACACACAGACACACAGACAGACCAATCGCCAAAAATGCATTTTTTGGACTCAGGGGGCCTTGAAACGTAAAGATATTATGAAAACTCGACATCGAATTTTTGGGTCGATCGCAATACTTACCTTACCTAGTATAGGGTAAGGAAAGTAAAAAAGAACCAGCAAGGCTCAGGTCACTTTAATAAAAACCTAACCTCAAAGTTACAAATAAAAAAAATAGTTGCTTCAAAGTTTGAAATCGGGTGTTAATCGAAATATTAGAGCAAACAGCTGTTTTACCTGTTATTTTATTTAATTGGTAATCCATCAGTCTAGGCCTAACCTAAGAATTTTTCCGACTAAATTTACAAATATTTAAATAAAAAATGTTTGTTATCAAATTGAATTATAGCCTGTGTTACTCAGGTATAATGAAGCTTTTTATTAGTAAAACTATTTTTTCAATCGGTTCAGTAGTTCCAAAGATTACCCCCTACTTACAAAAAATAAAAAAATTACCTCTTTATAATTAGTATACCTGGCAATGCTTCGCTATTGCTTGATTTAACTTTAAGGGTGGTTACCACATTTCATCCCCTTGACTTTAGTGATCGAATTATTCTTTCTATCAATTAAGAATAATATTAAATAATTTTTGATTTGCAGTTTGTAGGAATTTAGTGCAATTTATTTTTATTGTATAGTGGTAGCTACCCCATTTAAATTTTTTGGTTTGTATTGACGATATTCTCTTGAAAAAAACCTGGTACTAATATGTGTAAATTGTGAAATTTTAGTAAAATTGGTTGAGTAGTTTTTTGAGAATATAGAAAAAATAAATGTATTATTATTTAAATTTAAGGGTAGTTATTCCATTTCATCCATTTGACTTAAGTAATCAAATCTATAGCGGTAGCAACCCTATTTCAACCCCTTCCAATTGTAAATCTAAATCATCCAGGGACCAACTCAAACACACATACAAAATTTCATCAAAATTAGTCCAGCCGTTTAAGAGGAGTTCAGTGACATACATACGTAGAAAATAATTACACATTCTGAATAAATATAAAAAACATAAGTATCTGATTTATATAAAACTTTGACTGATGTGGTAAGCATTGCTTATAAAAAAGGAGCTATTGTTCCTTAAGTTGCATAAATCAGCACTGAATATAATTTCCCTTTTGTGGTAAAGGCATTCTTCGACTAAACCTTATCAGATACTTCTGAAGATCTATACAATTCCTCAACAAGGTATAGTGCATTTACACCACAAGGTAAAAAAACGCGTTTTACTCGTATACAGCTACACGC
>JAGFPH010003629.1:99263-126004 GCA_018207615.1 Philaenus spumarius | reverse complement strand
ACACCACAAGGTAAAAAAACGCGTTTTACTCGTATACAGCTACACGCCTAAGGTACAATTAAATTGCAATTCTAAGGTAAATTTTTTTTATAATAAAACAGGTTTGCAATGTACGATGACAAATGACATCGTCTAGAACTCAACAGTGGCAATACTACTCTTGTATCACCTCTACTCGTAATTATACTAGACGCCACGTTTGAAGTCGGTCGATTGCTTGGAGACGTTGTCTGGCTTTGAAGAAGCCATAGGGACCATATTGGTGCTATTTTACTGCAGGGAAATTCGGAAAAATATAATTTTGCATCACAAAGGTCTTTTAATGGTTCACTCAACGAACCATAAATGACTCCTGTAAACAAATAATATCTCAACGAAAACAATATTTTCACAACTAAATAAGTAAATGTAACAGACACCTTTTCCCTTAAAAAGCAAGAAACTTCAATCAATAACTTATTTGTTTTTGCATTAGGTTATTAGTATAGTTACAAAGGAAATCACTATAACAGATATAAATGTAAAATTATTAATATTATGTCACGACCGGTAATTCAAAGGTAGACAGTACTAATGAAGTTATAAATAATGAGCACTTTAACATTTTCATACTTCAAATATATCAATATTATAATAACATATTTAAACTTCCAATATATCAATATTATAATAATATTTTTATACTTCAAATATATCAATATTATAATAACATTTTTAAACTTCAAATATATCAATATTGTAATAACATTTTTAAACTTCAAATATATCGATATTATAATAACATTTTTAAACTTCAAATATATCTATATTATAATAACATTTTTAAACTTCAAATATATCAATATTATAATAACATTTTTAAACTTCAAATATATCAATATTATAATAACATTTTTATACTTCAATAATATCGATATTATAATAACATTTTTAAACTTCAAATATATCGATATTATAATAACATTTTTAAACTTCAAATATATCAATATTATAATAACATTTTTATACTTCAAATATATGAATATTATAATAACATTTTTAAACTTCAAATATATCAATATTGTAATAACATTTTTAAACTTCAAATATATCAATATTATAATAACACTTTTAAACTTCATATATATATATTACATTGTTAAACTTCAAATAGATCGATATTATAATAACATTTTTAAATTTCAAATATATCAATATTACATTGTTTAACTTCAAATATATCAATATTATAATAACATTTTTAAACTTCAAGTATATCAATATTACATTTTTAAACTTCAAATATTATATTATATATTATATATTAGTGTCAATATTATTAAAAAAATTTATACATCATATACAGGGTGATTCAAACTATACGACAATGTCTCGGCAGCTCATTCTATAGCTAAAAATAAGAAAAAAAATCATATAAACATAGGCCCGAAAACGCTTCGTTTTCCAGATATTCGCCGTTTTGTTTGGTTTTTACAAAATAATTCATATCTAGAGAAAGGTTTGACCGTTTGAGTTCAAACTTGGCATAAAGTTTAACACAACAATGATCTATCTCAAGAAAATTGGCGATTATATCCAATCATGCGTTTTAAAATGGCGGCGGTTTGATTATTTCGAACCTAAATTACTCAAAAACCGTATATTTTAATACTAATTATTTACCTTAAGTCCGTCTTGTGACTCCTTGTCGTTTAGTTTAAGACGACATGTTTCGGAGCCGTAACTTCATCATCTGGTCATCCCTCTGGCGAGTTCGTCGAACATTAAAAACATTAAAATTTTATATACACACACACATCGCCAGAGGGATGACCAGATGATGAAGTTACGGCTCCGAAACATGTCGTCTTAAACTAAACGACAAGGAGTCACAAGACGGACTTAAGGTAAATAATTAGTATTAATTATCTGTGACTCGGACCAAAATCATGCAATGCGTATATTTTAACAACAAATGTCAAGACACTTTTTTTCTAGCCCTTTTGATTCCCTATCGGTGGTGTAATTGTCAAAAAAATCGAATGAAGGATAATAGTTAAGTTATGTAAAATAATTTTTTTGTTCAACCCGGCATCCTATACCAACACAGTAAACACAACGATATTGTAGGCCTATGTGCATTATGCTGTTATTATCTTTAACTGATATCCTTAATCCGATTGTTTTGACAGTTACATCATCCGATAGGGAATCAAAAGGGCTACAAAAAAGGTGTCGACTTTTTTTGTTTCTTTGTTAAAATGTACGGTTTAGAGTAATCTAAATTTGAAATTTTCAAACAGCCGCCATTTTGAAACGCATTTATTGGATGTAATCGCTTATTTTTCTTGAGATAGATCACTGTTAGGTTAAACTTCATGCCAAGTTTGACATAAATACAGTAATTCGGCCACGCAGCTGAACCGCTGACGTGAGTTGAGCGAATTTCCAAAATTAAGTTTATATGTTTTAGGGTTTCAACCAACAATTTGGGTAAAATTGGTTTAAAGACGATGAATAGCTGCCGCGTAAGTCTAGGATAGATGGCCACCGAGGAGAGATAGCCACATGACCGTAATTCTGTAATTTTTCGCGGAACAGCGCTGAGACTCAGTCAGTGTTTCCAGAGTGCAATGGTGACGTAGCGTAAAAGTTTTCGTTAAGTTTTTGTAAACAGTTTCGGTTTTAGAGAAGATAACAGTTTGGGTGGATCTGTAAAATTATAATACGGATTAAGATAAGTGTGTTTAAGCATTGATTACTTATGTATTTTCGAATTTCGTTGCATAACTTGTTGTGCCGTATCTTTACGTATATTCATAACCTCAAACTGTTTCCATGCGTTCACTTTGGCGGGAACTGCTAAGGTGGCCATCTCTCCTCGACAAAAAGGAGAGATGGCCACTTGTGTTCGAGGAGAGATGGTCCTATCCGAATTTCTTAAGTTCTCTCCTATTTTTGATTTAAATATCCATTTTTTACATTAATATTTCTCACAAATTTGAGTAAAGCGAAATATAGTCACTCCATCTGGTAGCCAGAAAGAAATGAGCCCCTATTAAGTTTTCAACTACAGTTGTTATCATCTCTAGCCAGCCATGTTGCTCTACGCAAATCTCATCGACAGTAGTCATAGGCCTAACTCCATCTAAAGTATTGAAACAACTTTCACCACTTCCCTCAATCTCTAACTCCTCTTCTGTACGTTCTCGTCGTAGAATCGGGGCCTTAGAGCTGACATCTGTTGAGAATATCGAGCAAAATAAAACAAAATTAAAGAAAAATCTTTGAAATCTGAAAAAGCCATACAAGAATCGATTTCTGGGAGAAAAAAATTAAAGCGTAAACCCAAAGAGTCATCCAGTAGCAGTGAACAATCAGTTGATGCAATAGTATTAGATGATGGCTCCGATTCTCTTGACGATTTTTCAGATCTCGAATTCATCTGTCCTGGTTGCGGAGACAACTACAAGGATACGACATCTAAGGACGAATGGTTTGAATGCATTCGATGTAAGAAATGCGGCGTAGCTGCTCCACTTATCAAGACATTTGCAACTTAAGGTTTGGCTGTTACAACAAAGCTGTAGGGAGACAGTTCTCAATCATTTTGCAATTTTAATTTTAACTAAACTTTTTGTTCGGATAAAAATAATAGTTACAATGATTAATTAATAATTTTAAAGATAATTTTAAGAACTAAGAATTGTTTTGATTTGTAAATTTGAATTCTTTAACCCAATGACAATAATACATATTAAAGTGACATATTTTCCCTGGCATTTTTTGTTCTTGGATATTTTTAATTTTGGAATTATGGATTATGGATATTTCTGAAAATTTTGTTTAAAATTCTTTGTTATTAACGTTAATAAACTCAGGAATTAATTAAAAAATGTTTGTTTCCTAAATGTAAGCCTTACTTTATCTTAAAGTCATGGTGGCCATCTCTCCTAAACACCTTGGCCATCTCTCCTCGAAGCTAAGGAGAGATGACCACTTTGTAATCTTTTGGAAAATGCATTTTTTTTTATAAATTTGAAATACAAACACTATAAGTCTTAAAATCTTAAATCTATATTAACAACGCTAATAAATATATTTTTTTTAAAATTTATTATGTTAAAATTAAGGATTTTATAAAGGTTTTACGAAACGGTGGCCATCTCTCCTCAACTTACCCTATTAGTATAAGATGGCCACACGGTTAAATTCCCCAAGTGGATTTTAACCGGGTACTTTTATGATATTTTAGGTTTTGATCGATTTTGAGGGAACCAAGCGAGCTGTTTAATAAGGTTTTTTTGTCATAATAAGGTCGTGTAAAAAACAAAATGTGCAGAATAATATCCTACATTTATTTGTTTAGATAAAACTCTCGTACGAAAAATCTCAAAAAATAGTTCCGGTCAAAAAACGTGCTTCCGGTTGTTGGTTTTTTTTTTTTTGCTAACGAACTCGTCCGAGCGACTTAGACAACCAACATGTGTACCAAATTTGAAACAAATCGGACTTAAAATGCGGCCGTTAGAGTGCGAACACATTGTACATTCATTGCATGTATATATTTATACCATTTTTAATGAACCCCAACACTTGTTCTGGGGACCATGATCGGTGCTCATTTACTACTCTCGGACCTTATGTCTCACCATAAGGGTCACTGCTATAGCTCATCTTTCCAATGGAAATTCGCCATCCTGAGGAAATATTTAAAACGAGCAGTAATAATTTATTATTCTAAAAAGAATGTAAATTTTGCGCAAAATTAATGAAACTCGAGTGGCGTTTTCTACAACGGTCTCGCTTTATATAACTCTCTCTGGGATGGATGCGGTCATTGCGAAACTGCCAGGCGCACAACTAGGCTATAATGTGCAGAAATGTAAAGAATGTCTCTCAGCTATTCCCATTAGTTTCGCGTTCAGTTTAAGTCTCGATGTAAAATAACTCTCATTCACACTCCACTATCAAACCCTCTACACAGAAAATACAGGATGATTTAGTTTCATCCATCCTTTACCGGAGTGTACTATTACTTTGATTTAAATAACGGACAAAGTTTCTAAATTGTGTATAGTTGTGATTTCATTCAAAACAATATGAGAGTTTGTATTAAAACATTTCAATTCAACGCTGTTTTCAAAATATTCATTCTGATTTGTAACAGCAATTAATTATGCTCGACTATTAATTTGACGTTCGGAAATGTTACGGCTTGTCGGGCATAAGGGTTCCGTACCTTAACAAAAACAAATGGAAACCTTATAGGATCATATTCTTATTAATAACTAGGAGAAACCCCTGCGTGCTACGCACGCCAACCCCGTTGGACGTTCTATAATAAAGGTGTAGGATTAATAATAACCCCAAAGCTAAAATGGTAAATAATGTTAAATATTCAAATAAAATTATTTCGTATATTCTATAACAGCAGTTATAATAAAGGTTAAAAGAACCAGCAAGGTTCAGGTCTACACTTTAGTAAAAACCTAACCTAAAAGTTAGAAATACAAATAATTGCTTCAAAGTTTGAAATCAGATGTTAATGGAAATATTAGAGCAAACAGCTGTTATTTTATTCAATTGGTTGGTATGGTAGTAAATGTAAATACATGTGTTGCTTCATCAGTCTAGGCCTAACCTAAGAATTGTTTCCGACTAAATTTAAAAATGTTGAAATAAAAAATTGTTTAATCAAAATGAATTATACCCTATTTTACTCACGGATATTGTAGCTTTTAGTAAAACAATTTTTTTCAATCGGTTCAGTAGTTCCAGAGATTACCCCCTACAAACAAACAAATTTTACCTCTTTATAATATTAGTATGGATAATATTACCTTATTAAAAGTGACTTTGTAACCACAAACATGCAATTCGGATCATACTCGTTTGTCTCAGTCAATTTTTTTCGGAACAGATAAAGGCAATCCAATGTAATTTGACATAATTATAACGCTTACTAACCCGCATATATTCCAAGAGAATATTTTTTCTGTACGGGGTATTTCAAAATGAATATCGGAGTTTGGCCCGTATTAGTAGACTAGGTCACCAGGCGACGTCACCGGCGGCGTCACCGGTGATCTGACTAGTTGCTGGGCACTAGTTCTTACGGTGCTTATTACATTAGGGTCACCGGTGGCGTCACCAGAGTTTGGTTACTGACCGGTGACTCTGCCCCGTGACCAGACGAGTAACCACTGGTAACCAAGAATTATCGCTGGGTATTGAATCAAATGGCACCTATTACACGCAGTCGCCGCTGTTGCGTCACCACTATATTTTTGTGTTCTGCACTGCAAGTTCAGTTTGTTTGACGCTAGTGTAGTGAGCGGTCGTAATGTCGGAAAAATATGAAGAAATGCTGCTTCTTGCTCTTTTGTTAAGGAAAAGGAGGAGACGGGCAAGGAAAACTCACGTGCATCCGATATTATCGCTCAGAGAAACAAAATATCTCAAAACCTACACAGTGACAGGAATTTTTAGTGAGGTTTGAAGACTGTATTTTTTTTTATAAAAATGTAACTTTATATGTAAATTTCTTTATTTTTTTGTTACTTTATCACATTTATAATACATAAGTATCATGAAAGAAGTTCAAGATAACCAATTTATAGGTTATTAAATTGAGAAACCAAAAATAGAATTATATATATATATATATTCAGCATACAATTTTTATGAGGAATGTAATATTATAAGGAGTATTGTGAATATTTATATATTTTGGAAATAAAGACATGTATTTTACATCAATAATGTAATTTTTATAGTTTCTATGGCACCTAGTAACTTTAATTTATTTTTTAAGTATGAAACGTAAGGCCTACTAATGCACTTAGCGAAAATAAAAGTACCCTTTATTATACCTACGGACCCTAAACAAATTTAGTATACAGTTAAATTTAGTTACTTAGAGTATTCTTTTCGGCTAAGGGTCGTTCATCAAAATCCTGAATAAAAGTAGTCATGATCTCGTTCCATGCATTCAACTTGACATGTTTATTGCTATAATCATCTGAACTTACATCCCAAATCGAGCGATGGCCTTCAACAGCATAAATAACATCTTCCGTGTTAACTTTGTGGTCCAATAGCAACTGGCATTCTTTCGCATTATCAACTTGTTTGTTTACTTTCCCTGTAATATCACTTCCACAATTTTCGTCCCCGATAACCATCGCACTAGACTGGGACTCTTTAACAAAATCCTCTTGTTTTTTTTGTTCACTAGACATTTTTTAACTGACGAGGTTAGCTTTTGTTTACACGGAAAACAGTGCACGTGGAGCTAGGACGAGGTGTCAGCGCTGAATGTGTAGGCACTGTAGTGGGGGAACTTTGGGGGTTGGCCTCGCTCCTGGTGACTTTACCGGTGTCGCGGCTGGCTGTCCGTACGGTAACCGGTGACGCCACCGGCGACGTCGCCTGGTGACCTAGTCTAATACGGGCCTTAAAGCTGTGTAGTATTTATTACATATTTGTGTTGGTAAACCTGTGCGCATGCGCATGCATTGTTTCCTCTGCCTTCCGTTAGAAAGCGCTAGAATAAAATATGGTGACTAGTGAACAGAAAGCTTTTTGTGTTTTACAGTTTGAAAGGACTGAATCTATAGGTACAATGCAACGTACTTGCTGTATTGAGTTCAAATGTAATCCTCCAAGTGATAATAACATCCTTTTACTTTCTCCACCCTATACGTAGTATATGGAGAAAGTATTGTTTTCGTAAAAATGTTGGAATTTGAATTTTCAGTTGAATTATTTGTTTTGGTGCTCCCAAAACCCCCAAAAATTGTTTAGTGCAATTATCTGTGTTGGTGCTCCCTGAACCCAAAAATATGTTTAGTGGAATTTTTTGTTTTGGTGCTCCCTGAACAAAAAAAAAGTGTTTTTAGAGTGGTGTCTGTCTGTCAGTGTGTCTGTATGTATACACGACCAGAGGGGACACTATTGGTCCGATTTTCATAAAATTTGGTATGTAGGTACTAAACCCTAATATCTCCAGGCGTTTTTTAATTTTTTGGAATTTTTAATTTTCAAGGGTAATTTACCCATAAAAACCCATAAAAATGCAAATTTCTCAAAAACGGCTCTAACGATTTTGATCAAATTTTCAGTATTTATAGTGCTTAAGATGCCAAACAAAATGACACCACCCGCTTTTATCAAAACTTCGGCGTTTCATAATTTTGGGGAAATGTTCAAAAATAAACAAGTTTGTGTTGTCAATCTAGCATCGCGGCGGCGGCCGCACGGGGTAACACCACGGTAGCGAGCACGGCCAGTAATTCAAAGGTCGCGCGATCGAATCCCGCCTGGGACAATAATTTTTTTATACGATTGACGTAGGTAGAATATTATTTTTTTGTTTTGTTCTAAAAATTAGTAAAAAATAAAATGAATAAAAACAATATTTAAGTTGGGAGAAAGTTTGTGTCAGTTAACTGATACCGTTTATTTAAATCTCTCTTTATGTATAAACAAACACAATATTTTGTTAGTTATATTGCTCAGACAATAGTTTTTCACTAAAACTTATATATTAATATATGTTCCGTAATATGAAAAAGGTCACTTTAGAGACTAATATTGAAATATACTTTTCTTAATTTCAAATAAAAAGTAAAGGGGTAAAAATACGTATTACTTACTCTCACAATTTTATTTATATAATAAGAATAACAAAATTGTTATGTTATGTTCTTTACAAAATTATAAAATGTACCATATGTCACTTTACAGTATAAGTATTTTGATAGTCGGCCGACAGTCTGCGTGTTTCCCGTTCGTTTGGAAAACAGAAAACATTGTCTTTTGTCTCCAGAAACACACAGACTGTCGGCGGACAGTCGGCAGATTAGCTGAAGACGTCTCCGGAGACAAGAGAAAACACCGGAGAGACAGTCGGCCGACAATGTTTCTGCAGACAAGTCTGCAAGTGTGGACGGGGCTTTAGATATCATCAGTTTGTAGACACCGGCTGTCTTTACAAAGTGAAGAGTACGGGACGAGTGATTGGAGGAGTGAGAGAGTATTTCACGCGTAGTCTCAAGAAATCAGTTCGGAACTTGTTTAAGGAGATCGTTCGCAGTTGTTACAAGCTCTAAAGTCTACAAACTGCGGTTTACGTGCCAACTTAGCAAGCGATATGTTGCTGCTTGACGATGAAGATTTTCTTACAATAATATTACGACTTACCGTCACAATAGTCTAATTTTCCTTTTTCTTTTCTACGGCCGTTTCGGTTATTCAACCATCATCAGGATTGGTGGGTAGTTCCCGTTGTCAATATTTAAAATACATAAAAAGATATACATATGCACAAAACACATCACCTAACATATAACTTTCACTGTGCATCTAGTAGTCCTCTACACACGTAATAGTAGTACTAATCAAAACCTCATTAAAATCTTCAAATCATAGGACCTATCCTAAATTAATTACGTTATATCATCCAAACAATAGAATTTTCTTAATAACTCTAGTATACAATTTAAATTCTGTATGTCTTAAGTGAAAATGAAAGAACGATATCATATTTCGTTTCATGATATTTTCCAGATAATTTTGATACCAAATTTGATTACATTTGGCCAACTTTGAGCTGTACTAGCATTATAAACTTTCTTAGTTGAATCAACATTACTATAGCCCATCTCAGGTTAAGTTGAGGCAAGCAGGGTGGGTAATTAGGGTCGGTTTCAACCGTCATAAAACTGACCCTTATTAATGCCGCCTGAGTGAACCTGTAGGACACTCTAGTTTAAAATTGCAAGTCTGTATGTCTTTAGTGAAAATGAAAAAACGATATCATAATTCGTTTCATGATACTTTCCTGATAATTTTGATACCAAATTTGATTACATTTGGCCAACTTTGAGCTGTACTAGCATTATAAACTTCGTTAGTTGAATTAACTTTACATGGTTTACAAAAATAAAGCCACAAAAATGTACTAGAGAAGTTCATATTTAAATATGTAATAAATAATCATTATTTGAGAAAAAAACTCGATACTGTATCGTTATTTACCATAATACACACAATTGTGTGTTTGTACCATGTTAATCGGCCGACTTAAGGGGACGCTACCCTGTACGCCATATTGAATCTGATTCCCAAAAGAGCAATTCTACAGCATAAGTCATTTTTCTGTTAATTCGTGGAATAAATTTAAAAATTTGGTTTCATTTTGAAGTACTGTCATATGCGGATGTTTATTTCTAAATACATTTTCAAAAACTGTTTTATTGTTTTCATAAACGTACTATATAAATAGTAAAAAATAAAAAAACAGTTAATTTTATTAATTTTTTACTCAGTTGCAATAAGAGATATTTGCACAAAATCTTAGCAATCAACACCCACAATCTATTTTACTTTAAGAAAAACAATACACAGCTTTCGTTTTTTGACAAAAACAACACAAAAATATGCTTAATAGTGAAGGTATGTTTTGCTTATTTAACATTGAAATTGGTATCCAACTTCGCCGTTTTGAATGTAGGGAGCCGAGCCTTAAAGTGTTGTAATTGTTTTTTTGTCAATACAACAAATTACAAAATTAAATTTGTATTTATAAATTGATATTGCATTAATTAACATATAATAACAATTATCAAGTTTATTAATAATTCATTAGGTTTATTCTTATCAATATTCTTATCATCACTCACATTGGTAAACACCTCTCATGT
Source organism: Philaenus spumarius (assembly GCA_018207615.1). NCBI lineage: Eukaryota > Metazoa > Arthropoda > Insecta > Hemiptera > Aphrophoridae > Philaenus > Philaenus spumarius. Next base: position 115,316 of record JAGFPH010003629.1, on the reverse strand, counting down.
TTACCAAACACCTCTTCCTGCAGAGTCCAACTATTATAAGACAAACGTACTTAGCACTGTAAATAATTTGAATGAATTTTGATATATTATGATTGATTGATAAAGAAACAATGTACATTATTTAACTGTAAATATTTGTAAAAAAATAAATACAAACAAATTATAAAATAAAAAAATATAAAAATTGACGAATGTCTAACAGACCAAAACAGACCTCTGGCAGTCTCAAGTCTGCAAAACGAGCTATTTAATAATTAAATGAGCTCCGAAACGCAGAGAGAAAGTTTTAACTATCACAAATGGTAATTATAATATGTTATTACTGTGGTACAAACACACAATTGTGTGTATTATGGTAAATAACGATACAGTATCGAGTTTTTTTCTCAAATAATGATTATTTATTACATATTTAAATATGAACTTCTCTAGTACATTTTTGTGGCTTTATTGTTGTAAACCATATTAGTAATGTTGATTCAACTAAGAAAGTTTATAATGCTAGTACAGCTCAAAGTTGGCCAAATGTAATCAAATTTGGTATCAAAATTATCAGGAAAATATCATGAAACGAAATATGATATAGTTTTTTATTTTGACTTAAGGCATACAGACTTGCAATTTTAAACTAGAGTGTCTACAGGTTCACTCAGGCGGCATTAATAAGGGTCAGTTTTATGACGGTTGAAACCGACCCTAATTACCCACCCTGCTTGCCTCAACTTAACCTGAGATGGGCTATAATACGGTTTACAACAATAAAGCCACAAAAATGTACTAGAGAAGTTCATATTTAAAAATGTAATAAATAATCATTATTTGAGAAAAAATTCCATATTGTATAGTTATTTATCATAATATAAACAATTGTGTGTTTGTCCCATGTTAATCGGCCGACTTAAAGTGTTGTAACTGTTGCTTTTCAATACAAGAAATTACAAAATTAAATTTTTATTATTAATGATAAAGCGGTATTAATTATATTGCATTAATTAACGCAACATAATAATAATAATAAATAGTAATAACATATTATAATTACCATATGGGATAGTTAAAACTTTCTCTCTGCGTTTCGGAGCTTAATTTTGTCTCGGCTCCCTACATTCAAAACGGCGATGTTGGCTACCAATTTCAATGTTAAATAACCAAAACATACCTTATCTATTAAGCATATTTTTGTGTTGTTTTTGTCAAAAAACGAAAGCTGTATTTTTTCCTTGAAGTAAAATAGATTGTGGGTGTTGATTGCTAAGATTTTGTGCAATATCTCTTTTTGCAACTGAGTAAAAAATTAATAAAGTTTACTGTTTTTTACTATTTATATCATACGTTTATGAAAACAATAAAAAAGTTTTTGAAAATGTATTTAGCAATCAACATCCGCATATGACAGTACTTCAAAATGAAACCAATTTTTTTAATTTATTCCACGAATTAACAGAAAAATGACTTATTCTGTAGCATTGCTCTTATGGGAATCAGATTCAATATGGCGGACAGGGTAGCGCCCCCGTCGGCCGATTAACATGGTACAAACATACAATTGTTTGTAGGCTATTATGGTAAATAACGATACAGTATCGAGTTTTTTTTCTCAAATAATGATTATTTGTTACATATTTAAATATGAATTTCTCTAGTACATTTTTGTGGCTTTATTGTTGTAAACCATATTAGTAATGTTACTTAATTCAACTAAGAAAGTTTATAATGCTAGTACAGCTCAAAGTTGGCCAAATTTAATCAAATTTGGTATCAAAATTATCAGGAAAGTATCGTGAAACGAAATATGATATCGTTTTTTCATTTTGACTTAAGACATACTGAATTGCAATTTTATACTAGAATGTCCTACAGGTTCACTCAGGCGGCATTAATAAGGGTCAGTTTTATGACGGTTGAGACCGACCAGACCGACCCTAATTACCCACAATCTTTGCCTCAACTTAAGTTGAGATGGGCTATAGTATTAAGAACTGAAAAAGGGTTAACCCAATTTAAATTTTTTCTTGTTTTACATAAATTGGTGTGGTGAAGCATTCAATATTTAGGACTAGAGTTCCCAAGGAACTAACCATGACAATTATATATATATATTTTAAATTTAATTAAAGTTTCCTACAATAATATTACGACTTACCGTCACAATAGTCTTTTTTCTTTTTTCTTTTCTACGGCCGTTTCGGTTATTCAACCATTATCAGGATTTCTGGATAGTTCCCATTGTCAATATTTAAAGTACATAAAAAGATATACATATACACACAACACTTAACACATAACTTTCACCAGTTATATTATAGAACTACCCAGCAATCCTGATGATGGTTGAATAACCGAAACGGCCGTAGAAAAGAAAAAGGAAAATTAGACTATTGTGACGGTTAGTCGTAATATTATTGTAATAAAATCAATAGTCGGAATGGTGAAAACAAATATGTATGAAGATTTTCTGGATTGTTTGAGTCGACAATTCACCTAAGTAGACGTGTGAACACTCATAGTGTGCGCATCAGGGGGTCAGCAAATCCCAACGAGGTGGTACAGTTGCAACGACACCCCCCTAAAGTGAATGTTTTTTGTGCTTGTGCCATATTTAGGCGGAAAGTTTATGAGCCTTTTTTGCTGAAGCATCTGTAACTGGTCTTTCTTATCTTAATGCGCTGCAACTTTGGCTCTTTCCTCAATTGGAAGAAGCTGAACCACAGAATTTTATTTGGCAGGAAGATGGTGCGAAGCGTCATTAGTATAACTCGGTACGCGATTGGTTAAACAACATTGGATGACGGAGCTGTTTCGCAAGGCCTCCACGTTCACCCGATCTGTCCCCAAGTGGCTATGTACATCTCATAAGCTCATACCTCGACAGCAGATGGTTCCAGGTTGCTGTCGAAGGTACACTTTCCACTTCTAGACCCATCGAGGCAGGAGTTCCCCAAGGCTCAGTTCTTGGTCCGTTACTGTACCTTCTGTACACTAACGATATTCCAGTCATCCCCAAAGTATCACTGCGACTCTTTGCTGATGACGCTATGTTCTACTACATGACTCTGAACCTGGAATATGGCTCGTCGGTCATTCAACAACAGTTGGATGCCCTACAGTCGTGGCTCAGGAAGTGGAGAACTGCAGTAAACACAGACAAAACGCAAGCCATCCAATTTTCTCCACTACGAAGATTTCCTAAAGTCCAATTAACTCTAAATAAATCACCCATAGCATGGACCCGCAAAGTCAGATACCTTGGAATCACGCTTGACGCTAAATTAAACCTGTCCCATCACGCCAAGCATACTCTGTCAAGGGCTAAATCTGTCCGTGGCAGACTCCTTCCAGTCATTCACGCCAAGAGCCCTCTACCACTTCGTATCAGATTGTCCATGTACAAAACATATATCAGACCGGTACTTACGTACGCAGCTCCAGCATGGTACTCTTTGCTATCTGTTTCTTGGAAGAAAAAGTTGGACTCCTTCCAGAACAAAACTCTCCGTTGGATCACCAACTCCCCATGGTACGTATCGAACGTCACCATCTCTCAAGGTCACAAAATCCCCACACTCGAGGACTTCATCCTAAAATTAACACATAGAGTCAAACACAGAGCCGAAGGGTCTCAACACACACACATCAAACAGATCATCACTGATCCTGCACCTGCGCAGGTCAGAAGAAAGCGTCCCTTATGTCTGGTTTACGAACCACCATAAGTATCCAAAAATCCAAGCTCTATTCTTAAACACCACACACTTTCGTAGTCAATCCCAGAGTATTCCATCGATCCACCATCTCATTCCCACTCAAAATTTATTCCAAATTTAGTCATCAAATTTCAATAGTCATTTTCAGTTACAGATAAGCAGCCATTGTTATAAAACAGATGCCGTCTTCCACCAAGACTACGGTCTTGCCAATTTGCCAGGACCCCATGCGATTTTTACCTCTGGGTGTTCTTAAAATTACAACAATTTCTCCAGACCCACTGAGCAAGGTTTGGGACGAACTCGGCTATCGACTCCATGTGTGCCGTGTCACGAATGGTGCTTACATTGAACACGAGCTGGAAAAACTGTTTTAGTTGCTCTTTCATTTGAAATTAGGGCCTACAAACATAAATCTATATTTTAAACCATCACTATCTTGGACTATCGGTATGAATTATTGTTATTTTACAATAATAACAATAAATTTAACGAGGTTCTGTTAATTTACAAATGTAGCCCTACTGTTGGGGAAAAGTAATCGAATTTTTTTTGCAGACAAAAGCCAAAATCTTGAAGTTCAACTCCCATAAAACCAATGTTAAACGGGTAATAAGATTACTGGAGTAATAATTATTTATAATTAATAATGACAAATTATTCTGGATGTGTAATTTTAAAGGTTAGGACAGTCCGAATGTGGATATCTTTTAATTTTTAAAATTAGTTTTTAACTAATTTTGTTCTTTGACTTTACTCAAAATCAAAGTTTACGATTTTTTCTTATTAAATAATGCAAATATCAAAAATGTAAAAAGATCACCATCTTCGAAGTCAATTGCCTTTCAAATAAAAGAAATTGAATAATTTTGGATAATTTACGACGAAAAAATCCACGTTATTGTGGAAGCATGTAAACGACGAATTTGTGTTCCTACTCGAGTGTTTAGCCTGCACTCTAGTGGTTATCACATCGACTTGTTGCTCTCGGAGGAATACTAGAAAAAAATATATATCCGTTAATGTTCAATGTGTGAGAGAAAGCTGTGTTTAATAACACACACTACCATGCATTGTCACGCATGCACATTTCAGTACGTTTAGTCAGGGTTTTGTCTGTAACCCTTTATTTTCCGCCTTTACGAACCTGCCCTATATTTGCTAGCGGAATAATGAAAAACTAGAAAACTCAATGCTAGTTGTGTACAGCTCTGCCGCTTCGAGAGCGGCGGTCAACTCAGAATTATTTTTTCACTCCTGTTGACTCTTAATGTCTTTAAGTTATTTTGTTTCATATGTATCAAATTAATCTGCGCGGGATCTTACTATTGCGCGTTTACAGTTTAGTCGATAGCATAGGCCTTATGGAGGCTTGCCGTGCTACTACCTGACCTAACTACATCGGCTCCTATTCACTACCACATTGAATTATGAATATCCTTATCTCAGTGTTTAATTCAAGATCCTATTTCTTCATTTCAGTAACGTACCTCATGTTTAAGTAAATCCCATTACCTATTCCTAATAACTAGTTTAAATGAGTTTTATGAGGTTGTGATGTTTTTATGCTGGCTACTAACCTAATATCTTCGTTAATGCCTGCCCATCTTATCAACTAAACTGTAGACGCGGAATAGTGGAACATTCTGTTCATTGTTATGTTTTAGTCACAGTCATATTATAGAAGCCTGCGCGCATTAAAGCAGTTAACAAACGACAGATTTAAATGAAAGAGTAAAAAACTGTGTATCTGTCGCGACAAAACATCTCCCTTCAGTTTTGGATATTAATCCTCTTAACAGCATTCAACGTTATTTCCTTCCCTCTCTACAGTCTGTATTCAGATTAAAATGTCGGGCCGGCTTATTCCATTTCATAAATTCCACCGACGTTATTCCTGCCTCTTTGAAATTGTTTTAGACTGAAATGAAATATTAGTTTCACGCAGAGAGCTTATTTCATCAAAATAAAATGTTGTTGAAATAATGCACGCAATTCTTAATATGTTTAGTTTCGCTTAACTTGAAACCAATTCCGACTTTGGTGTACGTTCGGACCTCGGCACTACTTGAAAGATGCGCAATTTTATTTTTTAAACAAGGTAGAAAAGCCTACCGAGGTCGGTTGTTTCGGACGAGTGAGTAAAAAAATACCTAGGCCAAAATGAATCTCCAGAAGTAGGTATCAATAGGGTTACCAAATGGTTATGGTTGCGCCGAGTTATTATACAGGATGTCCCACGAAGAAACGGAGAAACTGTCAGGACTTGTTCTTCAGGTGAAAATAACAAAAAAAGTTCATATAAACATAGGACCGAAAACTCTTCGTTTCCCAGATATCCGCCATTTTGTTTTTTGTACAAAATAACTCAAATCTAGAGAACGATTTGACTGATTGAGTTCAAACTTGGCGTGAAGTTTAACCTAACAATGATATAGCTAAAACTAAAAACAAATAAGCAATTAAATCCAATTATGCGTTTCAAAATGGCGGCTGTTTGAAAATTTCAAACCTAAATAACTCAAAAACCGTACATTTTAACGAAAAATGTCAAGATACCTTTTTTGTAGTCCTTTTGATTCCCTATCGGTGGTGTAACTGTCAAAATAATCGGATGAAGGGTAATAGATAAGTTAAAGGTAATGACAGCAAATGTACATACTGTACAATATTGCTGTGTTTACTGTGTTGGTATAGTATGCCGGGTTGAACAAACCAATTATTACACATAACTTAACTATTATCCTTCATCCGATTGTTTTTACAGTTACACCATCCGATAGGGAATCAAAAGGACTACAAAAAAGGTGTCTTGACATTTTTCATTAAAATGTACGGTTTTTTAGTTATTTAGGTTTGAAATTTTCAAACAGCCGCCATTTCGAAACGCAAGTTTCGATAGTATCGATTATTTTTCTTGAGATATATCATTGTTAGGTTAAGCTTCATGCCAAGTTTGAACTCAATCAGTCGAACCGTTATCTAGATATGAATTATTTTGCACAAAAAACAAAATGGCGGATATCTGGGAAACGAAGAGTTTTCTATCCTATGTTTATATGAACTTTTTTTGTTATTTTCACCTGAAGAACAAGTCCTGAGAGTTTCTCCGTTTCTTCGTGGGACATCCTGTATAAGTAAGATCTTCTCTCCTCACAAAAACACTACTTATCGTAAGTCTAAAGCACAGATGTTTTTTCTCAGATATCTAACCGGAATAAAAATGTGTAATGCCTGTCGGTCAAAACTAAACGTCAAGTAGACGACATCCATCTCTTCCTTGTCTTTACAGTTTGCGCCGCGTATTGTGTTCTCTGTACATCAGATTTTAGCTTTAACACTCTTACAGTATCAGTGGGCACTCTGGGTATAAAATGATCTTTTCTTTGTGCCTAAAGATTGTAAAAATCTGGTAAGTAAAGAGAAATGAATCTTTCTGAAATACATTTTCCTAAAAATTTCCTGATTTTTAAATTGTTACCATCACATTCTGTTAAAGAGTTTTATTCGTCAAGAAGAAAAAGTCCTTAAAGGATCATTCGTCCATAAAAACGTCTATAAAAAATAATCGTCTAATCGTTGGCCTGGCGTAGTCGATTTCGTAACGGATATAGGCTTAGTTGTCGCATTGGAATTTGAAATGGTTGTAAAGCATAATAACCACATATATTCCAACAATCGGAACTAAAATATAATCTATTATTTGTATTATTGTTTAGTTAGTTACTCTACCAAATATATGCTTTATGATTCTGTTATGTGGGTCGTCACTTGAAGGAATGTAGCTACAAACCCCATTCACCTTTTTTCTGAAATTATCAACAGTTAAAATTTAGAAACATCAATGGTTTAGAGCTTTTCATGTATTTTACAAACAAACAATAGTGGTGCAATTTTTTGCGAAAAGTTTTGAAAAATATAATTTCTTTCCTGTAAATGATAATGATAATGATATTTATTGCTCCATATCTTTACATATACATATATAACTAAACTTACATACATCGGAAGCAATATATAAACATCCCGAGGTTTAAAACCTGTTTGGGATGTACAAGAAAATAAACGGTATCAGTTAACTGACACAAACTTTCTCCCAACTTACTGTAGTCAAAATAATATTGTTTTTAATCATTTTATTTACTACTTTTTAGAACAAAACAAAAAAAAATATTCTACCTACGTCAATCGTATTAAAAAATTATTGTCCCCGGCGGGATTCGATCGCGCGACCTTAGAATTACTGGCCGTGTTCGCTACCGTTGTGCTACCCCGTGCGGCCGTGACCGCGATGCTAGATTGACAACATAAACTTGTTTATTTTTTAACATTTCCCCATAATTATAAAACGCCGAAGTTTTGATAAAAGCGGGTGGTGTCATTTTGTTTGGCATCTTAAGCACTATAAATACTGAAAATTTGATCAAAATCGTTAGAGCCGTTTTTGAGAAATTTGCATTTTTGTCGTTTTTTATGGGTTTTTATGGGTAAATTACCCTTGAAAATTAAAAATTCCAAAAAATGAAAAAAACGCCTGGAGATATTAGGGTTTAGTACCTAGGCTACATACCAAATTTCATGAAAATCGGACCAATAGTGTCCCCTCTGGTCGTGTATATATACAGACAGACACCACTCTAAAAACACTTTTTTGGGTTCAGAGAGCACTAAAACAAAAAATTCCACTAAAAATATTTTTGGGTTCAGGGAGCACCAACACAGATAATTGCACTAAACAATTTTTTGGGGTTCTGGGAGCACCAAAACAGATAATTCAACTGAAAATTCAAATTCCAACATTTTTACGAAAACAATACTTTCTCCACATACTACGTATAGGGTGGAGAAAGTAAAATGAAAACACTCAAATACAAAAAATGTAAATTTCTCTCGGAATGAAAGAAAAACTAGGCAGCCAACCGCGCTACTCCAAATCTTACACACTACATCAGCCTTAGTGTGAAGTCAATAATGGCTTCCAAAACAATAAAAAACAAATATATATAAACTTACAATCTACTAAGGAAATGTGAATAGAAATTATAAATTACATTAGTTAAACACATTCATATTCAGATTAAACTTAAACAATATTTTAAAGAATGGAATTTGGCTTAAAGTTATATATATATAACTATATACACACATATACTCACACCAAACACTACATAAATATATATACACATATAAACATACCCCCACATATCTATACATACAAATACATTTGTCTCCTTCAACCACACATTAATACAATAAATTCTCCAAAATTTTATATTTCATTGTAATGTGCTAAAGTAAGAAACAACGTCAACTTGGTTAGACAAAATTCCCCTAACGAACCTACAAAATCTATTTTTATTCCTACAACCTTTAATATAATCTGGCATTGCGTTAAAAAACTTTGGAGCGAGATATGTGTAGAATTTCTTAAAAACAGTTAGATTCGGTTTAGGTATAAATACATTTAAGTAATTACGTAATTTTCCTCTTTTTGGTCCTAAATGGTTTTTACTTTCTCCACTTTTATCAAAAAAAATTCTCAAGACTTTATAAATGTAGAGACTTTTAAGCGGTAAAATATTTAAAGTTCTAAATAAGGGTGCAGCATGTATCATTCTGGACTTGTTCAGCATAAGGCGGATGAAATGTTTTTGCAAAGAAATAACTGGCTTCAAAGTAGTGTGGTATGTACCTCCCCAAACTGCAATACCATATTCCAACTTGGAGTTTATTAAAACAAAATAAATTGCTCTCAAAAATTGAAGTTTACATACTGATTTCAACAGATAGAAAGTTCTGATATATATGATTAGCTTACTTTCCAAATACTGAGTGTGTAACCTCCATGTTAATCCCGAATCAAAAAACAAACCCAAATAGCCTACTTAATGTCCCTTACCTGCTCAATTTCTGGGCATTTACAATCTCCAACCTTTCCGCACGGTAAATCGTGATACTTTAATTGGTTTGAAAAGAAAATCTTCCTAGAAGTATTAAATATCACATACTTAGTCTTAGGGCTCATAAACATGAATTGCTTTGTGAACCACCAACGTAATGCATTTAAGTCATTTTGCATGTCCCGCTTTAATTCTTCCATTGATCTGGCTTTATAAAATAAAGCAGTATCATCAGCAAAGGCGACAAGACTACCCTTAAAACGACCGTTACATAATTTGTTAATATAGATTAAAAAGAGGGGTCCAGAAAGTACTGATCCCTGTGGGTACCGTACTTCACTTTCCCTTGGTCACTGATTTGGCCATTTACTCTAGTTTGTTGAATTCTGTCCGACAGAAAAGAGCGAAACCAGTTTAGGGCAACACCTCTTACACCTGCATCGTACATCATTGACAATAGAATCGAATGATCGACAGTGTCAAAAGCCTTCATGATGTCAACAAAAATACCAGCGCAGTAGAACCCATTGTTTATACCATCATATACTTGAGACATAAAATTTAATAGTGCATTTTCTGTACTTAGTTTACTTCTAAAACCATATTGTCTATTACTAAAAAAATTTTGCTTTTCAAGAAATGTAATTAATCGTTTCTTCACGATCCTTTCCAGGACTTTAGAAAAAACTGAAAGGAGAGCTATAGGGCGATAATTATTTGTGTTGGACTTATCACCTTTCTTGTACAAGGGTATTACTATTGCCTTCTTCAATATTTCTGGAAATTCCCCGGTACCCAAGCTTAGATTAACCAAGTAGACAAGAACATCTAACATAAAATTCAAATTTTGTTTAATTAAAAATGGCGTTATGTTGTCAAACTCCGGTGCTTTACAATTTTGTAATGAATTTACAATAGTACTTATTTCCAACGCTGTAGTGGGAAGGAAAAACATCGAGTGTCTACGAGAACTACAATAAAATATACGGTCATAGTCTTCGCCTACAGATATCATCGAATTCCTTTCGAGTTTAATTTGTTCTCTAAGATCAGACGCAATAGAACAGAAAAAGTTGTTAAAAACATTTGCAACCTCAGCTGAATCAATCCTGGACTCAGAACTATTGTCTCTTAGTGCAATCCTTTCACCATTATCATCATTACTCCCGATGAACTGTTTAATTATTTTCCATTGCTTTTTAGGGTCTTTTTTGTTATTTTCAATTAATTGCTTGTAATAAATTGTTTTGGTTTCCCTAATTATGTTTATCAATTCATTTTTGAATTTATTATGTATAGATTTTATTCGATTATTATTTGGGTGTTTTAGACAATTTTTGTGTAACTTATTCTTCGTATTTATGAGTTTAATTAGTTCTTCATTTATCCAGGGCCTCAATCTAATTTTATTGTTTTTGTTTTTACACAATGGTTTTCGCGAGTGTAATAAAAGTAACTCAATTTCCTGAATAAATATCTGAAACGAACAATCGATAGATGCCGTATTTGTGACGTTTAGTAGACATTGGAACGATTGTCTCTCCAAGTGGCAGAGCTGTACACTACTAGCATTGAGTTTTATAGTTTTTCATTCTTCCGCTAGCAAATATGGGGCAGCTTCATAAATTCGGAAATTAAAGGGTTACAGTCGTAACCCTGATTGTAAACGTACTGAAAAGTGCATGCTTGACAATGTATGGTGGTATGTGTTATTACACATAGCTTTCTCTCACACATTGAACATTAACGGATATATTATTTTTCTAGTATTCCTCCGCGAGCGACAAGTTGATGTGATGACCACCAGAGTGCAGGCTAAACCCCCGAGTAGGAACTCAAACTCGGCGCGTACATGCTTCCACAATAACGTGGATTTTTTCGTCGTAAATTATACAAAATTATTGAACTATTTTTATTTGAAATTCAATTAACTTCGAATGTGGTGATATTTTGACATTTTTGATATTTGCATTACTGAATAAGAAATAAAATCGCAAACTTTATATTTGAGAAGTCAAAGAACAAATTTAGTTAAAAACAAATTTCAAAAACTAAAAGACATCCACATTCGGACTGTACCAACCTTTAAAATGACACATTCAGAATAATTGTCTGATCATTATTACTCCAGTAATCTTATTACCTGTTTTACATTGCTCTTATGGGAGTTGAAATTCAAGATGGTGGCTGGGTCTCCCAAGCCTTAATATATCCACTGCTTTTTATTTCATACTGAAAGAAAACGTTATATTTTAGAAACTTTCTACTATTATAATTACTATTTATAGTATTACAGTAGTTTTGGCTAGCGTGAGCTCATTAGATGATTTTTATTTAACAAAGATCATCTAATTGTCACCATTACTGGGCGTCACGTCTCCCGCCCCGAATTTTACGCCCCATCCCTTTCTATACAGGGGCATAAAAAGGTTAAAACGATAAGGTCTGGGAGAGTTTTCCTTATGACCTTTGAAATGGACCTGGGGAAGAAACTCAATTTGCTAAGTGGACTGGGGGCGGTTTGGCGCAAGTATTTTTGTCTACAATTCTTGGTAACTAAAGTTGAAGTAATGTTTGTGAATACCAAGTTATTATTACACTTACCTTTAGTTCTTAAACTACTTTAGTCACTCAAGACATACTCTTCGCTCCGCTCGAAGCTCGGGTAAAACCTATATTCCATCAATAAACTTTAATATGCTTACTATCATTTAGGAAGTAAAAACCACCGTATTTATTTCATGTATTTAACATGTATAACCTATTTATTTTATATTCCGTAATTTTCAACGTGCATATCCTTTTCTCCTTAGAGTTTGTTTGATTCCAAACAGGCTAGGTTTTAAAAGAATTATAATACAGGATGTTTCAATATTATGTTAACACTTAAATGGCAGAATAAATTATTTACTTAGCATACATCTATGAATAAAAATAAATGTTCTCCTTCTAAAACATAAAACAAAATTAAATATGCGCAACCTGGTCACCATTATGTGTATACACACAAAAACCAAAGCTTCACAGAAGCACGTAAAGCAAGTACACACATACCACATCCCGTATCCGGTTCTTCATTTCATTGATGTCACGAACTTTTCTGCTATACACGCGCTCCTTTACCATACTCTAGAAACAGAAATCACAGGGGATGGAGTCATGACTGTGGAGGCCAGCGCAGTGGTCCACCACGACCAATCCATCGTGACTGTTATTCAAATAAAATATTAGCCTTACAATACCATATTAAAATAATTTATAGCTACGCGTTTCAACCTGTTGTTAACTACGACTGATCTTTACTCGAAACCGGTAAGTATTAGCCGAATTATGAACAGAATATTTTTATGTAAAATTTTCTGAGGAACATTTTTGTTTCTGTTCATTATTCCCGTCCGACCAATAGATTCCAAGTGAAATGAGGAAAACTAGCATAGAGTACCGATCGGGGGTGGTTTTTCACGTAATAGGGGATGTTTCATCCACCGGCAGTTGAGAACTCCTTTAATTCTTATTCCTGATCCTAAAAATAAACACTCATGTGAAGGGCAAGACTTGAAAAAGAATTTCCCGCAAATGACCTTTTTTGGTACAATGTCAGGCGACTAGTGGATGGACAAACAAGTTGCCTACACAAGTAAAAGATTATCTAAGCTACGCCCGATTCCACGTTCATCGTGCAGTACAGAGCGCCCATAAGCCATGTTATCCTTACGACAGTCTCAGCTATACTAGCCAAATAAAAAACATCAACTCCCATGCAATGCTCGGTCAGTTGACGCAACCCGGATGACAATAAACGTGATATTCCTTGTAATGGTAGTAGCATGTCTATTCTCCCGTAAGACCTGTACTGCACGGTGAACGTGGAATCGAGTGTAGAATCAATTTGGTTACTACAACCAGTAGTGGCGTACTTTTGAGAGCCCTAACTAATCTTATTTTCTAATAGCCTCAGAATATTTTCAAAGTGCTGTATTCGGTACTACTGCAATTTACTGTACTAATAAATTCTTACTCGAGATGATATATCATGTCGCTTGCAGATAAAAGATCAATACTTGTTCGGACAATAAATCAAGTGTTCAAGACTCAATGAATGTTTCATGGAGAGGGGAGGAGGAGTGCATGACCTTTCTACCCTCTTTCCTGACCAGTGTCATTTTATTAAGGCGGAACCCTCAGAGACTGAACTTTGTTCCCCTCTTCTTTTCTTGACTTCGACTTGCCTCTAAAATGTATTTGGTGTTTCTTCTTGCACTTCATGCTTTTAGAAACTTATTCATCCTTGAAAAATAGTCTAAAAACTGACGCTAAGTCTACTAAAGTAGTATCTTAATTTTGTTTTAAATACCGGGCTCTATCGCCATTGTATAAATAATCTTCAGACGATGCTTTCAGAAAAATTTCGCCTTTAAACAATTACAAAATTGAATTGAATGTAGACATCACAAAAGCATCTTAAAAAGGAAATAGTTTTTTTACAAAAAGTTCCCCTCTAAATTGATGTGTATACTGACTTTGTCCTCTTCTCTGTCCAAAAGCAGCTGAATTCATTTCTTCCTAAAAAGAACTCATCCTTTTTTTAGCGAATTTCCATAGAAAAGCATGCAGTAACTCTTACGGTGAGACCAAAGGTCGAGTGGAGCACCGACCATGGTCCGTAGAACACGTTTTGGGATGTCATTAAAATTTGTGTCATACATAAATATATATATATATAAAAGCCAAATAACACTCACCCACTGACTCATCACGAAATCTCAAAAACTACCGAACGGATTGCAATGAAATTTGGTATGCAGCTTCCTCTAGGGCCCAAGGTGCTCGCTAAGAAAGGTTTTCAAAAAATTCAAAATTTTAGGGGGTTTGGGGGGTGAAAGTTAATAAAAAAAACACCGAACGGATTGGAATGAAACTTGGTAGGTAGTTTCCTCTAGGGTTCTAGGTGTTCGCTAAGAAAGGTTTTCAAAAAATTCGAAATTTTAGCGGGTGTTCGGGAGGTCAAAGTTACTAAAAATCCCATAAGAAATACATAGTGTAATATATTTATAGATTTTTTTATTGTTAATATACATTTAATTTTGATTCGTCTGTCCGTGCAAAGCCGGATCGGGCAGCTAGTTGTTTATAAAATAGAAAATTTATTTTGATGTTATATTAGATGATTGTAACACTTACTTCGCTCAAAGGTAACCGCTCATAAAACTGTTATTAGAAGTACCCTACTTCTCTGACTGATATGATGTTAGTTTAAGGCATTTCTTAATTTTGTAACGGAATTAGACGAAATTTTACATGGGGGTTAAAGTTACTAAAAAAACACCGAACGGATTGGAATGAAATTTTATATATAGCTTCTTCTAAAGCCCTAGGTGCTTGATAAGAAAGGTTTTTAAAAATTCGAAATTTTTTGGGAGGGGTTGTTAAGTTACTAAAAATCCCCATAAGAAATACTTAGTGTAATACATATATTTATTGATATATTTTTAGCGAATTTCCATAGGAAAAATGAGCTATTGCAGTAGTCTTTATGGTAAGACCCAAGGTCGTGAGTAGCAAATGAGCACCGATCATGGTCCCCAGAACATGTGTTGTTTTTCTTCCATTTCCTGAATAGACCTATGAACATAAACAAGAAAAATGCACGAGCAAAATGCATAGTATTAGAAGTTTTACCCAACCTGCTTGTGTTTATTTGTGTAAGAAATTTTAAGAAATGGTTTGGTTCTTTCTTATGTCGGTCCGACCATAAAATATACTGTGCTTAAAAAATAAAAAAGCTGAGAAAATGTTTAGCCGGAAGTTAATATAAAATTTGTATGCTCCTCCAACTATTTTTTATCATAAAAGAGGTTTTGAAAACACCGCAGCGTTGCTATTCAAAACGTTCAAAGTAAAAGTTTGAGCCAATTACAAATTCGACTTGCAAAACCCACATTATCAGTTGCAGCCTTTCTTCACTAGCCTAATCTTAATTAACGGGCATAACGACTCTTCAGCAATACATTTTGCGGGACCAATCACTGACAGGTAATTACAGATTTGTCTACGTCTGGAGCAATTTGTCGCCAAGTGGAGTTCACAATAGAACGCTGTTAGGTTAGGTTAGGTTCGGTTCACTACACCCAACTGGCGGACCATTCATGCATACTTACATACCGTATCTTTTTAAAAGTATTTTCTCTAAACCATTGGATTTCATTTGAATTAAAAACAACCTAAATGCTGTAAACAGATTTATCTGCGTAGAAGAAAATGTATAATGCATATTTAACTTGTTTTAATCGCCCAAGTTCTCTTCTATTAAAAAATGTTTCTCCAAATTATAATACCCCTTACTTTCTCGGTAAAAAAAACCATTGTCTAATAAGCTTGCAAAAAGAAATGTTTGTAACCTTCATTGTACAGTAAAGCTTTATTATTATTATTAATACCCCTTACTTTGG
>JAGFPH010003629.1:44809-80327 GCA_018207615.1 Philaenus spumarius | reverse complement strand
AGACTCTACTTTGAACCGATAAACTTCGCAGTTGGATCAGTTAATTGATCAGTTTGCACAGTTGTCGAAAATATACACGCACAGTAGTAGACTGTGACTATACTGCACGAAAAACCTGAGTGAACTGAGAACAGGGTTGAGGAGAAAACTAAAGTAGCCCACACAACAAATGTGCTGTTTTATTTGCACAGATAAACTGAGCAGTTAAACTGATCGTGTGTGGGAGTCTCTTTGGTCTGCCCACGAGACTCTACTTTGAACCGATAAACTTCGCTGTTAGATCAGTTAATCGATCAGTTTGCACAGTTGTTGATACTATACACGCACAGTAGACAGTGACTATACTGCACGAAAAACCTGAGTGAACTGATAACAGAGCTGAGGAGAAAACTAAAGTAGCCCACACAAAAATTTGCACAGATAAACTGCGCAGTTAAAGTGATCATGTGTGGGTCCCTTTGGTCTGCGCACGAGACTCTACTTTGAACCGATAAACTTCGCAGTTAGATCAGTTAATCGATCAGTTTGCACAGTTGTTGAAACTATACACGCACAGTAGACTGTGACTATACTGCACGAAAATCCTGAGTGAACTGAGAACAGGGTTGAGGAGAAAACTAAAGTAGCCCACACACCAAATGTGCAGTTTTATTTGCACAGATAAACTGCGCAGTTAAAGTGATCGTGTTTGGGCCCCTTTAGAAAACTAATACATTATAAAGTTTGTCGCTAGGACGCATGTAAATAAAATTAGTTAATATCAAAACATATTTTCTAAAAAATGTGTGCATAAAATTAGAAAATAAAGGACAAAATAGCTGTTAAATAGCAATATGGTAAAGCTAAAAGGCTCTTATATGCTATTTTATAATTATTTAAATTAATATATTTTTTCATGAAATTTTGTGTGGACTCGTTAAGAAACTACTTTATGTATTTAACCCAACATGTCCTCAGTTTTTAACTTCCCGTTAAGAAAATTGAAAATTTTCTAAAATCGGGAAGTTATTGGTTTCACCCCGTTTTTCGAAAATCGAGTATTCATCAGATCTCGACGTTTTGAGGTCCTAGGAATCTTCCCTGACCACTCCCGAGAGGGTGTCACCCTGTCTGTATGTATGTGTGTGTGTATGTAAGTATGTGACCCGCTTATAACATTTTTCAAATCAGGTTTTTTTGGAATAACTTTTAAACGGCTTTACCGATCAATTCCGAAATCTAATCAGCTTTTAACCTTGAAAAGCGACGTCGATCGCTACCAGTCCGGTCAAAATCGGTTAATTCGTTCGTGAGATATCGTGAACGAAAGAAAATAAAAAAAGTGCTTTTCCTCAATTTCTCCGAAACTTTTCATCTGAAAAATTTTTGTTGTTGATTCTTTCAATGGACTTAAAAAACTGCATCGATTGCCACAAATCGCATAAAAATCGGTTGATTCATTCAAAAGTTATGGCAGTTCAAAATTTCCAAAAATAGTGTAGTTAGCGGGAAGTTACAGGGATGGCCTTTAGAGTCAACCGTTTTCCAAATTTTTTTTATTTGTCCTACCTTTTTTAAAGAAAATTCGTCAGCAACATATACAAAAATATGGTAAGGCTAGTTATAAGGGACTCTTTTTGCGTAAAATTGCGCAAACACGAACGAGAAACAGTTTTTTTTAGCAGGAGCGAAGGCCCTGGATTAATTCTCTGGAATCGTAGGTAGTCGGGATTTTTTACGTAATCGGGTCTCGATTTTATGATTTTAATAATTGAGCGTACATACAGCATAACGGACTGGACTTGCAGGTTCTTGATGTCTTTATGTACACAGTCAAACCAGATGTAATCCTTATCTACCTGCAATCTTTGATAGGCAGTATAGAACGGTTCGTCTAGGTCTACTGAAAACCATAGTCTTAATATTTTTTCCGGTGGCCGTAGTGCGGCATGCTGCTAGTGAAGTTCGTTTAATTTTTAGAAGAAATATTTTTAGTTTAATAATTTTTTTGTGGCAGTGTCACAATCGCGTCGCGGATTTAAGGTAAGCTTGTGGGTTTACTAATAAATAATTCAATTATTTTAAACTTTTCTCTTCGTGTATTTTCCTGAGTGTTCTTAATGCATTAGTTTCTTTCACACGTTACATTAATTTAGAACATTGTAGAGCAAATATTTGCGGTCATATTGTTTAAACTGGCACAACCTTTTAATTCCAAGATAATCGAAATGAAAAGAAGTTTACGATACGACGGTTGCAATATTTTAGTTTTCAGGTTTTAAAGCTTCTATTTCGAAACAAAATCATTTCTGCTTTTGTTACTTTGTCGTTTATATCGGCAAAATAAAGCAATGTATGCCGCATTGTTATATACGATAGGTTTTTTTTTGTAGCTTACAACTTAAGGGTCTGCTGTAGAGGCGGCCATCTTGGATTTTTATCCCGTAAGATCAATGTTAAATTTAAAACCATTTATTTCTTTTATTTTTGATCACACAATTAAACGTTTGCGAGATCATATTTTAACCACAGTCGCAATACGCATCCGTTTTGCGTATCACTTTTTTTTTTTTAATCCCGTTCATTGTCATGTAACTGACATTTTTAAAGTACCAAGTTTGAACTTTTTTCCTTACACAATAAAAAATATTAATTAAAAGTAAATCGTAAGCCGGATCCGCAATTTCATAAAGAATATTCATTTTTTTTTCAACATTCAATTACAAAAGATGGATTTATAAAATGGTTTTAAATGAGACAATGTCAGCTGCAAGAAATTGCACTGTTTAGATACGGCTGTAGTGTGAAGCGCTGGAGTCGCCGGTTGCTTTCTCTTTTACTGGAGCAGACCCTTAAGACAATACAGATGTTTATAAAATAGACCATTCGATTTGCCATAATTCGAAAAGGACACTATTACATTTGTTAATGTTAGAACGTAGACGCCATTTTGTCTCTATTTTTCATTTGCTTTTATAAAGAATTTGTAATGAAAATTTTACTGCCCCGTTGTATGTATAAAGAACGTATTTAAAATTATTAAAAAAGAAGAAATAAAATGTTTGGTCTATCGAAACTGAAAAATAATCAAGGCAACAACTTCGTATTACAACTACGGTAATATCATGTACTATTCAGTAATTGTGTACATTTTCGTCAAAAGTGAATTTTGCCGTGGAGTTTAGGTAAAGTCTCATTAAATGAATTAATTTTAAGTACTTCAATTAATGCCAGATCTAAAAGTTTAAACCGGTTAATAATTATTTAAGATTACCTATTTTTTTCTTTAAAAAAGCATAAAATTTCATTGATAAAATAAATTGCATAATTTAAACTTGTCTAAATATAGGAGAAATAGAATTTAAAATTTGAGACATTGATTTTGGAAGGCAAAAATGATGTTAACAAAGAAAAACTAATACTGGTATACTTTATCGATTCAGTACCGGTCTTGTCCGGTCAAGGTTACTGACGGGGGAATACCGAAGTCAATTGACTGAGACAGGTTGACACCGGTAGTAACTCTATAGTAGTGGATTTTAAGTGTTGGATCTATTCATTGTTAACACGTTTATAATCTAAAATTAAAGCTTTACTGGAATTGTATAGAGGTTATTTCAATAGGAACGTTGTTAAACACTTCAGGAACTGATTATTCAGCTAAAAATAAGAAAAGTTGCTCATTTCATTTTCAGAAAAGCTTAGCTTTTTTTTGCACATATTCGTTATTTTGTGTTTTTTACAAAATAATTCATACCTAGAGAAATGTTTGGCTGATCGAGTTCAAACTTGGCATGAAGTTTAACCTAACAATTATCTATCTCAAGTAAAAAAACGGTTATATTCGATCGTGCGTTTCAAAATGGCGGCTGTTTAAAAATTTCAAACCTAAATTACTAAAAAAGAAACGTTTATTTTAACCGAAAAATGTCAAGACACCTTTTTTGTAGCCCTTTTATTCTACCGGATGATGTAACTAACTGTCAAAACAATAGAATGAAGGATAGTAGTTAAGTTAAAATAATAACAGCATATGTACGAACAATATCGTTGTGTTTACTGTGTTGGTATAGGATGTCGGGTTGAACAAACCGATTATTACACATAACTCAACTTTTATCCTTCGTCCGATTGTTTTGAAAGTTACACCATTCGATACAGAATAAAAAGGGCTAGAAAAAAGATGTCTTGACATTTTTGGTTATAATATACGGTTTTTGGGTAATGTAGGTTTGAAATTTTCTAGCAGCCGCCATTTTGAAACGCATTATTGGATATAATCGTTTATTTTTCTTAAAACAAATCATTGTTAGGTTAAACGTCATGCAAAGTCGTTGAACACAGTAAACACAACAATAGTGTGTGTACATGTGCTGTTATTATTTTAACTTAACTATTACCGTTCATCCGATTGACAGTTAATCCGATAGGGAATTAAAAGGGCTACAAAAAAGGTGCCTCGACATTTCTTGTTAAAATAAACGATTTTTGAGTAATTTGGGTTTGAAATTTTCAAACAGCCGTTATTTTGAAACGCATGATCGGATATAATCGCTTATATTTCTGATGGTAGATCATTATTAGCTTAAACTTCATGCCAAGTTTGAACTCAATCGCTCAAACATTTCTCTATATATGAATTATTTTGTAAAAAAAAACAATATAGTAGGCCTATATATCTTTAAAACGAAACTTTTCCGAAGCTATGTTCATGTAAATATTTTTCTTATTTTTAATTGTATAATCAGTTCCTGAAATATTATCCGTTACCCCTGAAGGACCCTGTATATTTTTTCAATAATTATTAATGGTTTTAATAGTTATTATACAGAGTGTTCTCGAATTCTGGTATCCCTTTTGCGGATTTGTTCCTGGGATCGAGACAAACATATTTCACATTATAAACATGGGTTTACAGTGCTGACATATTGAAAACGGTTTGATCGAGTAAGTTCATACTTGACGTGAAGTTTAACCTAACAATGCTCTATTGTAAGAAAAATAAGCTATTATATCCAATCATGCGTTTTAAAATGACGGCTGTTTGAAAATTTCAAACCTGAATTACCCAAACACCATACATTTTAACAAAACATTTTAGAGATTCTAGCACTCTATCGGATGGTGTAACTTTCAAAACAATCGGATGATGGATAAAAGTTCAGGTCAGGAGAGGCTAGGGAAATTGTTTCATAACATTGAGCCCACGATGATGTAAAACTGACTGGTATTTATGTGCTCCAGCTTACAGCAACACAATCTGTTAAAGCATTGTTTTTTTTTAATTCTCCAGTAGTAGACGATATTAAAAGTCTAAAATTATTTTTTTAGTACTAAAAAAGTAGCCTATTTTTGAGTTACGAATTGGGGTAATTTAAGATTAAAAGAAATATAATTTGAAACTTTTATAAAATGTAATTTACGTCAATCTTCATTTTATACTAAAGCTCCTGCCCCTGCGATGACGTATGATGATGCCAATGCAAACATATTATTGTATAATTTTACAGAAATGATGATTGATTAGTGCAGAGGCATTTTGTATCTAAGTTTGTTGGTGGGGATAGATGTGACCTGTACATAGTGGAAGACTTAGGTAGAAATAGACACTCAATATCCCCAACATTTGTGCTCGAAATCCCTAATTTTGTCTATAAGTGTTCCATTTTTTTAACTTGAATTTTAAATATTTTCGGAATAAATAGTAGCCTACAATATTCTGTAGGCTATGGAATAAACGGTACCAGATAACTGCCACATACTTTCTCCCAGTTGAAACTTTATACCTTCCCAAGAGCAGTATAGGAGGTGTTTATTTAGAATTGCAAAAGTAGGACATACCATGGAAATGCATTAGATGCATGTAACACACATCCATATTATATTATAATAATAATAATATTATTATTAAAACTATTCGATCGATTTCGAACAAATTAGCACCAAACATGTCAATTAGGCCTGTATAGAGGCACGAAAAAAGGTTTTGAAAAATGTTGTGAAACAACCCCTTTTTGGCCAAAAACCCCCAAAAATCAGTTGTTATTATTATTATTATTATTATTATTACTATCTAAACGAGCATTTTTAGAAAGATGCGGTTTTTTTGCATATGGTAGGGTACATTAAGGGCTACAAATAACCCAAATTTTATCAAAATCGTTTGAGCTGTTTTTGAGAAGTTTTTATTTTTCTCGTTTTTTAGCCATTTTTGAGGGTAAAACCCCTTAAAAACCAAAAATTTGTAAAAATGGAAAAAATGCCTGGAGATATTCCAGAACTACACATACATACCAAATTTCATCAAAATCGTACCGTTGGTATGGTCTCCAGCTCTGTAGCCTACACATCCTAACAGACACACGGACAGACATAAAAAAACACTTTTATGTTCAGGGAACACCAAAACAAATAATTTCACTAAATACATTTTTGGGTTCAGGGAGCACCAACACGATAATTCCACTAAACAATTTTTTGGGGTTCCAAAACAGATAATTCCACTAAAAATAAAATTCGAAAATTTGGACGAAAACAATACTTTCTCCATATACTACGTATAGGGGGGAGAAAGTAAAAATTACGATAATTCAGTAGGGACCTTTTACTATGTTACAAAGTATGTTGGACGTATTGAAATATTTACAACGTATGGTAGATTGACCAATCATCTCTCAGTGATCGGCCTTAGTGGCACACAAAACGTGATATTGTTAGTTCATACCTTGACACGTTTATAAGCTTTTTGTCTTCAACGCTCCACCAAGGCTGCGCCGATGTAAAGACGGAAACAGAAATGTGTTCGACCATGTGATTGTATAGTATTAATAGTTACGGATACCAACCTAACGACAGTAAGGGACGTCCTAGCAGGGGCGGAGTACTGAACGTCTGAGGGAAATTTTTAGAAAAGTCAAGTGCTTATATAGACGTGTTTTAGCTGTATTGCTTGTAGGAAGTTGTGTAATTTATATTTACTGTATAGGGGTAGCAACCCCTTTCATTTGTGAATCTAAACCATCCAGGGACTCAAACACACACAAAATTTCATCAAAATTGGTCCAGCCGTTTAGGAATAGTTCAGTGATATAAATACTTACAGAAGAGTTATAAAAGACTAGTAAGCCCCCGTGAAAAATCACAGACAGAATAATTAGATACACATCAGAAATACATAATACAAAAATACTATTTAAAAACAACAGACTTTATCTAGGCCTACCTAACTATGATGACGGGGACTTTTACCTCGGTAAATGTGAACAATTATAAGGATTTTAAAACTGTAGGCCTATTTGTTAAAATTTTGTATTTAAATACGTTATTATGTATTTAAAAAAGAATACAAATATTATCTTTTAATTGCTTTTTACTTCAATCATATGTAGATAGATCAAATGATTTAGAAGTTATTAATATTAATAGTGAAGAAATTAATAATCGAATATGCTTATACGTTATACGAAGATGTACGAATGTTTCCGAAGTTAAACGAATAGGTATCTCTTCTTTAAATTTGTGTAAAGGTTATATTGATGATAAAAGGTTGTATTTATTTATCCTATTACTTTAAATGAGCAATTCTTGTACCAATCTTTGTATCTATCTTTGTATCTGTCGCGGATCTCGAAAACGGCTCTAACGAATTCAAAGAATTTTGTATTTAGGTGTAGTTTTGATTTTTAAGTACACCCATATAGTTGTATTTCGTGTAAAAACTCATTTTTTTTTAGAAATTCTAATTTAAAAGTTGAAACATTTTAACATAGGGTCTTATGGGTTGCCATGTCGGTTAAAAAATAACAACGAAATAGTAAATAAAGCGATCAAAATAGCTGTTTATAAACAAGCCAATTTATACCAAAATCAGCTGTTCATTGGATAGTTTTTAATTACTGTTAAAAAAGCAAGCTAATTTATACTGTTTTAGCACGTTGGAATTAGAATAAATTGGGCCTGATTTAACAATTTATTTTGTCAAAGAAAAGGTAAACTTGGCAAAGTTGGATAAATTCTAATAGTCAATTTTGTAATATAGGCCTGGCTCATTTCTGAAACATAGTATTGAGGTTATGTTAATCCTGCTATAATTTTTACTATATTTAGCTGGTGTCAAAACTTTAGTTGACAGAAGATAGTAGAACTAGAACTAAAATCGTAATGAAAGCCTCTCACGTTTCTAAAGCATGAATTTGAGGTTATAATTAATCTTGTAATTACTGTTAATTATTTAAACCTGGTTTCATAATTTTACAAACCAATGTACAAACGAGCCAAAGATTAACGAGATTCTTTAGCGAATTTTACAACTGCGAGCGAAGCGAAGCAGCCATCTGAGTACAGATTATAATCTCAAAGCAAATATTATTATAACGTAATATAGCATACATTAGTTATATAACTCATATTTAAAAAAATCAACTTCACAAGAAATTATAATTATTGTAGTTGTTAACCCAAAGTACAATGTACGCTAGGTTTTGAACAGATGATGGGTGAAATAATCAGCTGTTATATTATATGTTACTCACGTACGTACACTCGCTTTCATGAGAGTTGATGTATTTATGTGTTCGCACTCTAACGGCCGTTTTTTGCGTCAGATTTGGTACGCAAGTCGATTTTCTTTGACGCTCGGACTAGGTTGTTAGGAAAAAATCCAATAACCGGAATCACGTTTTTCGACAGAAAGTAAGAGATTTTTCGTACTAGAACTTAACATTTTTGAAGTTTTATCTACAAAAATAAAACTTAGGAGATTATGTTGCACATTTTCTTTTTTTTACATTTACTCATAGCCCGACTGGCTCTCCCAAAATCGATCAAAACGTAAAATACGATAAAAGTACTAGGTTCACATGCACGCGGAGGTTTTTACTTTGGGGACAGCTTCCGATCCGAGGCCTATGTCTGGGATGCAAACTCCCGTGGCGAGCGAAGCGAAGCGTTTCATATCCAAGGCCTCAAGGTCGAGGTGCAAACTCGCAGCACGTGAGCCGTCTACTAATATATTTCGTAAACGCAGACAGCTGTTCAGCTCCTTCGTGAGTAGATCAATTCCCCAAATAGTTGAAACCCTAAAATATATAAACTTGATTTTGGAAATTTTGGTTCGGCTGTGAGGTCGAATTATTTCTCTCGCGATTGTGTCCCTTGGTATAAAATACGTTAACGATCCCATTGATCAGCTATAGTCTGGATCATTTCTGTAACGACGAAACCACAAAATTACGTGGTCTGGTTTGTCCAAATTACCACAGTATAGGATCAGTACTGTAGTGGTTTAGTAAGTTCAGTGTATACTATCGAAGGTTCGAATCTAGCCGTTAGTGTTCTCTTATTCTGTGGCTTATCCCCCCCCCCCACTATCCGACTTTTGAGACAAATGTGAAAAACTATATTTTTGACCTTGAATAAAATGTTTAGCAGACGTAGGATCGGTGGCTTCTTTGATATTTTATTTGTAATAGTATATTTAAGACCTACTAGGGGCCCCGTTCAACTTTATTTTTTCGACTTGAATTCGACTTCATGAATTTGTGCGCCTGGAAGTTATGCAATGGTCACCGCCACGCAATACACGTATGTAATCTATCTTATTACTCTACTTTATAATTATGAGAAGAAGAAGTAGAAAAACGTTTTTGTATAATAGAGAGATTTATTTTTCTTCTTACTGACTCAACAGTGTCTTCTTTCCCCGGTCATTTTTCTAAGCCCGTTCCCTTGGCAGTGGTTTCGCTAAATAGTAGCTATTCTTATTACTT
Source organism: Philaenus spumarius (assembly GCA_018207615.1). Lineage (NCBI taxonomy): Eukaryota > Metazoa > Arthropoda > Insecta > Hemiptera > Aphrophoridae > Philaenus > Philaenus spumarius. Next base: position 70,581 of record JAGFPH010003629.1, on the reverse strand, counting down.
TATAATTATGAGAAGAAGTAGAATAACTTTTTTATATAATAGAGAGATACAAATTTTCAGCTCTATGCGAATTTTTGCAGTTACCACTTTTGTTTGTCTATTTTGACTGGTATTAACAGAACAGTTTTTCCCCACGTGATACGTAGTGTCAAGTCTGTGACGAGGAGAAACATCTTGATCATTAGTTCGTGGGTCCGGTACTCCTAAAGTCGATAATCGAAATCGACTCCTAGATCGGTCCATTTTCAAGATAACAAGCTGAGACTCAGCATAAATATTTAAAATATATATTTTAACTCCTACGTCAAGTTTCAATTCGATATATTAATATTCGGCCAATTTAGAATGAACCAAAGCTTCATATATGAATAACATGGTCCCTTTTAGTGATTTCTCCTGCTGCAAAATACATACCTGCATTGTCTAATTTTTTCCAGACAAACCATTGCTCGGACGAAATAAATACATATGACCTTTTTTTGTTGAAAAATACCTCCCCTACACGGTGGTATTTTTTATTTTTCTCTATCTTCATCCCAGCTCGAAATATTAAGGATAATCGAAAAAAAAATGATAATCGATTTTTTTTTCGACTTTGGGAAATCGATAGACTGGTAAACTTTTTTTATGTTAATCTACATACTTTAAGGTACTTATTAAAAAAAATCTGCTGTATTGCAAATTAGTGGTAGTTGTAACCTTTACCGACTGGGCTATATTGCGATCGCTCAGTTGGCGTTTCATCCGCTATGGTGGACTGTCTTTGGTTCTAATCCGGATATTTTCGCTAGTTTTACCGTTGTGTTATTCACCTAGTACTGCAGAGCACATAAACGTTAAAGACAATAAATATATTTCAACAGAATTTGCAGAAAAAATCTCCAATTAAATTACAGGGTCGCTGGAATCCAAACAACAATGAGTCATATCTGGGAACACGTCTTGTCTCGGAATGTTGTTACAACTGAAGCGTTAAGTTCCGAGAAATACCACTTGTCCAAGGTTTTGTCGCGTGTATTTGAGTCATCAGTAGTATAACCAGTTCTGTGCACAAGTACTTTCACCTTTTATACCTTTTGTGCGTTTCTTGACCAATTGTACAATGTGTTAACTGTGCTTGAGGAGTAAATGTCATACCAATAAATTATTTTTAGTTTACAGTCGGTAAAGGCCTAATTATAAATTAACTAAAAGTCCTACGAATCACCCTTAAGGCTCGGCTGACCAAGCCACCATCTTGAATTTCAACTTTCATAAGAGCAATGTTAAACGGGGAATAAGATTACTGGAGTAATAATGATAAGAACATTATTCTGAATGAGTCATTTAAAGGTTAGTTCAGTCCATTTTAATGGTTAACTAAATTTGTTCTTTGACTTAACACAAAATGAAAGTTAACGATGTTTTTCTTTTTCAATAATGCAGATATCAAACATGTGAAAAGATCACCACACCTTTCAAATAAAAGCAAATTCAATAATTTTGGACAATTTATGACGAAAAAATACACGTTATTGTGGAAGCATGTACGCGCCGAATTTGTGTTCCTACTCGAGTGTTTAGCCTGCACTCTGGCGGTTATCACATCAACTTGTTGCTCGCGGAGGAATACTAGAAAAATAATATATCCGTTAATGTTCAATGTGTGAGAGAAAGCTGTGTTTAATAACACATACCACCATACATTGTCATGCATGCACATTTCAGTACGTTTACAGTCAGGGTTACGTCCGTAACCCTCTATTTCCGCCTTTTTGAAGCTGCCCTACATTTGCTAGCGGAAGAATGAAAAACTAGCAAACTCAATGCTAGTAGTGTAGAGCTGTGCCACTTGGCAGCTCTGCAACTCCGAAATATTTTGTCACTCCTGCCGAGCCTTAAGAGTTGGCATTTTAGATGCCACAGCGAGCAAAGTCGAATTGAATTCCGCTGGTCAATAGAAACCAAGTGAAGTTTGGCCGAGGAGCCTATGTTTAGTCGGGGGAAAATATTTGGCATGGAAGCATGCCCTTTTGGTTTTGAATCAGGCGATACCAAATTATTCCTCCTAGCGACACGTTTACCTAGTTCCTGAAGCGATCGTTTTTATTTACGACGACAGAAAACACAAAGGGCGTTTCGCAAGCTTTCGGGAGGATTAACTCACTTCCAGTTTAAAAGCTTTTTTAGAATGACAAGTTTGTATAGACTCAAGTATATTCAGCAAAATAATTGTAATCTAGTCGGGTAGTATGAGAAAATTCGGCAACGAATCCTCGAAGACCCCAAGAAATGAGTAAATTCCGTAAAATCGATTCCCCAATGCTAGGCCTCCACTTGCGATTTATAGTCCCGCAACTGTTTTGCCGCAAATGTTTTGAATGTCCACACGCTTGCGACAGTTAAATCTTATCTTTATTTTTCTCCTCCTTTTACTGTCAGCGCATTTCACTTTGGGAATAAATATAAATAAATAAGTATAAATAAAAATAAGCAAACAACAATAAAGTTCAATGTTCACGGTTTTTGTTGTTTTAAAAATTCTACAATACAAATCATTGTTTCCGAAGGTGATATTTTCATCTACAAACTATTCCTCAAGTTATAGCGCAATCGGTTTGCTGTTAATCTTTGAACAAAAACTTGCTTCTTTTTTGCTCTAATGACATAGAATTACGAGTATGGCAAATCCGTAGCCGGGGGGGAGGGGGGGGTGTGTTAGGGGGTCAATTCTGTGTATTGAAAATACTCTCAAAACGGTGGTTGGCGTGCGAAGCACGCAATGTTCTGTGTATTGAAGATTCTTCCAATATGGGGTTGGCGTGCAATGCACTGTGCGTCGGCCGCTTCTCATAGTGTTCAGTGTCAAGCTCACATGTGCGTCTTTAGCAGTGGACGTGTCAAAAGGGTTTAAGGGTCGGCTCTAGCTGTCGGCCATGTTGGCTGACACTCCGTAACACCAATGTTAAATTAAAATCCAATTGTTTACTTTATTTTTGATCGGATATTTATGAACGATATGTCATTTTAAAACTATGGCCAATATGCATCCAAATGACTTTTTCAAAACTAAGAAAAACATTTTGTTTAATTTTTATTAATAAATAAAGATTTTAACATTAACAATTTAAGGCATTGATTTTTAATATTTTTTTTACGTTGTCACTATTAATTATAGCGAAAAATTACCAAGCCATTTGGATGAAGAATTTCGTCCCCATGAGTTTGGTATTTTTTTTCAAATGCTATTTGAACAATTTTGGGTTTTAAATGGATTTAAGCTGAGCAATGTCCGCCTAACCTACCGCCGATATAGGGTGAAGCGCTGGAGTCGCAGGTTGCTTTCTGTTTTACTAGAGCCGACCCTTAAATTCAAATCCCCGGTCTTGACTTGAGACCCCTCGTTTTCCTGGAGGTCATCCATTTTACACGTGTTTACAAAGACCACGATTGCTGTATTTGACGTTATTCCTTACTGCAATTGATGCGACGGTGATGAGAAGTGACTACTTTTGTATAGTGAAACTAACATGAAAGGGAAATTGAACAGTTTTGCCTGGGCATGCTTAGGATGGAACCGTGGGAGCTGAGGACAATGTCTAGAGATTGGTTCTATAGAGTTGATAGACGTATTGCGTGCAAACCTCTTCAAGTCTCACGGACCTAATGTCAGTTCACTTTCTTTAATAATAATTATTGCACGTTTAAATAATTTGTGACTGGGCGAATTCCTTTCCTGAAAGTTTTTTTATTTTCTTACTTTCGTCACAAATCAAGTATACTTTTTTTGGTAATACATTTTGTTATACGCGTGTTACAATGCATTCTTAAATCATTTTTTTTTAATAAACAATTACGATTCATTTGTGGGATCTTAGAGATTCAGAAATCAAAATAATAAATAATTCGTGACTGCGGTTATTTTCCTGCACATTTGTTTTTTAGTTTCTTCTCAAATTCATTATTATTTTGAAATAAATTTGTGTTTTGTTACATTTTTAACCAATAGTTGAAATAATCAAAAATAGCAGACATGTGTAAGACATAATTGAGATATTATGTGTTGCTTTTATGGGACTGACGACTTGTTTTGACGGTTGCAAGGGTGTGTAAGCGATAAGTTGCGTACTATTTTATCTCTTTCGCTAAGAGAATCTTCCTAAAAACGATTTCAGTAGGCGAACAGAGTGTCGAAAGTTTGAAAATTAAATTATAAATAGTTTTTCTAGAAAACCCTTACTGTTTTTATTTTCATTAAAATGACTTACATTGTTATTTTCAAGTTTTTAAACGTACAGTATCTGTTGAAAAGTTACTCTGGAGGAGGAAGAACTTTTTAACAATATTGGTCGCTCATATCTCGTAACAGATCCGTCAAAATAACAAATAATTCGACCACGCAGCTGGACCGCTGACGTGAGTTCAGCAAATTTCCAAAACAAAGTTTATAGGCCTATGTTTTAGGGTTTCAACCAAAAATTTGGAAAATTGGTCTACTCACGTCGGTGCTGAATAGCTGCCTAGTGTACGAAATATATTAGTAGAATTTGTTTGCACCTAAGCCTCCAGCTTCCACTAAGTGCTCCTTCGTTCCACACGCATTATTATTAGTGATGAAAACAATAAAGAAAGTAGGTGGAGGCGTAAGATTTTTGTTGAGGGACCTCGGGTTTTTTCGATTGTAAGTTTTTTTTGTTCGCGTTTTATAATCAGGGAATGTAACGTCCCATAAACACATTGATCTTTGGTAATCTTTAATAAATAATACAACTTTTGCGTTAGGCCACATTTTATAACTAAAAACGTAAAACGTCTACACACAAGGGTTCCGAGACGAAGACTGGCCTCAACACGTCCACACTACGACTTATTGCGCAACATTGACTACCGATTGTCTCAGGTCAGGTCTCCCATTTCTGTCGGGAGAAGAAAATTATTCGATTTTGGTCTCCGAAAGGTCTTTAGACAAGGTATTTGTCTCCCGATTGTCTCAGCACCGTCCAAAATTTTTTTTCGGCAGTGTGAATTGCTCCATAAGAAACATAGGTGAGCGATCCTTTAAAAAATCTGTCACACTACTGTGCTGTACTCACGAGTGTGGACCTGGAAAGAACGCAACCAGCACAACAACAAGTGCATTTCTAAAAACATCGGTCTGTTTCTCTTCTCTTGAAAACACGGAAGTTCTCTTTATTAAAAATTAGTAAGTGTGTTTAACAATAGTATTGAAGGATGTTACAGAGGAGATCCTCGAGGATTTGAAAGTCGGCATTTCTGAGAAATCTGAGGGTTGATAGTTCCGCAAAACATATTGTGACATGGCTAGTACAGCCGGGGCCAACGGCACCAGCCTTAGCGCCTGTAAATCTCAGGTCCACACTCGTGAGCACTACCATAGATCATGAATAATAAATAGATCTTGCATCCATACGGCAGCAGTGTGGCGAAAATTAGGTTGTCGGGAAAATAGTGCATGATCGCGCCGCGAGGTAGCGCTAGGGAGAAATCATTGGTAGCATTGTTGTTTCACACAGCTTCCGTCGTTTCCCCAATAGATAGCGCCACTATCGTCGAATTTCCAGTGGAACGAAATATTGCATTGGATCGGAGTCCTATTAGGTTATCCAAATACAATGGTACTACACAGTACGTAACGTTACGCCAGTGTGAAATGGCCTGTTTAAGATATGATTGGACCATACATGAGGAGACTACCTAAAGGAACTACTACGAATACCAGCCTGAATCTTGATTTGAGGCGTAAAAACACAACTGAGCGGCCAGATAATATTTTAACGAAAAAATACGCATTCACGTCAGACATTCTTTCGCCAGGAATCCCATTCATTTTCTTGGCCGTTGGCTGACTATTTACAGACTCACATTCTTGGCAAAGTGCGCACCCCCCCCCCCCCCCCCAATAGCAATAATTTCCAGCCTCGATGTATGTTTTGTTTATTTCTCACTTCTTCTCTTGTTTACGTTGTTTATTTTTCTATTGTTTTATTGTTGTGGTGGAATTGAACATGCACTCTATTGAAATCTATATTTCCGTGAATCACTTTGTAGTAAATAATTGCAACTAAATACTGACACCTGCGTGCTTGCTCAGTTCCCACGGATGTGAGGAAAATAATTTAACACAGCGTGTACGAAAAAAATGTATTTATCTTTGATGGTAAAAAGACAATTATTGGAATCATTTTGGTCGGTATGTTGGTTGCTATGGTAAAGAATGTAAACAAACATGTGTTGCTAAGCTTTTGATCCGAACAACGGTATTTTTAAATAATTTATCTGATTTAGGGCTGTAAATGAACCACTGAATTTTCATTATTTTTACGCTTTACAATCAAAATGTTGAAAAAAATCATTTCTTAGTGTGCCCCCATAAGAATATTTCTTTAATTTTTCGTATTTGTAAGTAATTTTACTTTCTCACTATACTATAGTATAGAGAAAGAACTGTATAGTGATCGCAAAAAAAAACGATGTTGAGATTTTTGTGGAAATATCCGTTTTGGGACCCCCTGAGTCCAAAAACGTGGGTTTTACAAAATGTCTGTCTGTATGTATACAAAGCTAGAGAGAAAACGAAAAAGGGTTTTGAAAAATCTTGAAAAACATCCCCCTTTTTGGCCAAAAACCCCCAAAAAATCAGTTATAATTTTTTTATTAAAAAAACGGCTCTAACGATTTTGATAAAATTTGGCTTATTTGTAGCCTTTAATGTGCCCTACCATATACAAAAACCCGCATTTTTCTAAAATTCTCGTTTAGCTAATAATAATAATAACTGATTTTTGGGGTTTTTGGCCATAAAGCGGGTTGTTTTTCAAAATTTTTCAAAACCTTTTTACGTGCATCTATAAAGACCTAATTGACGTGTTTGGTGCAATTTTTTTCGAAATCGATCTAATAGTTTTCTTTCTAGATAATAATAATAATATTTATTAGTTTATCTCCAACTTTAATAAAAGTATACAAAGCTAGAAAGAAAACTATTCGATCGATTTCCACCAAATTTGCACCAGACATGTCCAGTAGGCCTGTATAGATGCACGATAATGGGGTTTGAAAATTTTTTAAAAACAACCCCCTTTTTGGCCAAAAAAATCAGTTATTATTTTTTTATAAAAAAACGGCTCTAACGATTTTGATAAAATTTGGCTTATTTGTAGCCTTTAATGTGTCCTACCATATACAAAAACCCGCATCTTTCTAAAAATTCTCGTTTAGCTAATAATAATAATAATAACTGATTTTTGGGGTTTTTTGGCCATAAAGCAGGTTGTTTTTCAAAATTTTTCAAAACCTTTTTACGTGCATCTATAAAGACCTAATTGACGTGTTTGGTGCAAATTTTTTCGAAATCGATTGAATAGTTTTCTCTCTAAATAATAATAATAATATTTATTAGTTAATCTCCAACTTTAATAAAAAAAACTCTCCTACCCCACACTACAAGTCACAGTGAATCTGTTTAGTAATTTAAATGTGTTTGTGAGAAAGTAAGTGCCAGTTCCTGGTACCGTTTATTTACTCTACAGGACACCCCTTCAGAACAAAGCAGCTTTTATATACCGAATATATATAATCGAAAACCCACTCACTCACTGACTGATCACAGTATATCAAAAACCATACCACCTAGGAACTTTAAATTTGGTACACATATTGCTCATAGGCACTAGAGACGCACTAAGAAAGGATTTTAAAATATGTGGCCTGTAAGGATTTTAACAACCCATAAAACAATAAATATTGTTTGTTATATATCTCAAAAACCCTACCACCTAGGAACGTGAAATTTGGTACACGCATTTATCATAGGGGGCTAGAGGCGCACTAAGAAAGGATTTTAAAATATTTTCCTGTAAGGGTTGAAACAACCCCTAAAACAATAAATATTGTTTTTATAAATGTCAAAAACCTTAGCACCTAGGAACGTGAAATTTGATACACGCATTTTTCAAATGAGCTAGAGGCCCACTAAGAAAGGATTTTCAAATATTTGGCCTGTAAGGGTTGAAACAACACCTAAAACAATAAATATTGTTTGTTATAAATCTCAAAAACCCTACCTCCTAGAAACGTGAAATTTGGTACACGCATTTTGTCATACGCATTTGGGGCTAGAGGCGCACTAAGAAAGGATTTTAAAATATTTGACCTGTAAGGATTGAAATAATCTCTAAAATAAAACAATAAATATTGTTTGTTATATATCTCAAAGACCCTACCTCCTAGGAACGTGAAATTTGGTACACGCATTTTTCATAAGGGCTAAAGGCCCACTAAGAAGGGATTTTAAAATATTTGGCCTGTAAGGGTAGAAACAACCCCTAAAACAATAAACGTTGTTTGTTATACTTTCCTTAAAGCTAGAAAGCTGAACTTTTTTAAGTTTATTTCTTATAAGATACATATAAAAAAAATAAACCAGTTTTAAGTTTTATCGCGTTCTGCTAAGGGGTGAAATTTAGGAACAATCCCTAAATATTAATTTAATACCACTAAGAAACGTGAAACATTTGGTACACATATTACTCATAGGCGCTAGAACCGCACTAAGATAGGATTTTAAAATATTTGGCCTATAAAGGTTGAAACATCCCCTAAAACAATAAATGTTGTTTGTTTCCTTAAAGCTGAAATTTTTTACATTTATTTCTTACAAAATACATAGAAATGTAAATGGGTTTTATATTTTGTTACTTGCTACTATAGTTGTGAAAATGTGATAACCTCTAAATCAATAAATATTTATTTTTATACTTTGCTTAAAGATATAGAGCTGAAATTTTGTACATTTATTTCTTACAAGATACATATAAAAAATAAACCAGTTTTACATTTTGTTACGCGCTGTTAAGGGTTGAAAATGTAATAACAACCCCTAAAAACAATATATATTAATTGGTATTCTTTCCTTAAAGCTAGAGAGCGGAAATTTGGCACTTATTCATTTTAAGAAAATATTTTAGACGTAAGCTGATCAAAACAACTCCGATCTATACATTCGCATATTAAAGACGTATCTGGGTGATCTGCAAACATCTAGCTAAGACTTTGATTTACCAGTCTGTAGATTTAGCGGTTGAAAAAGAAGACCCTCTTCACTCTGGTTTTTTTATTTTTTTATTGATTTAATTTATTTGGCACACATACCGTGACGAAGACGATTGACGGGCAGCCAGTGAACAATAAATAAAAAACTAATTGAAAATACTGTCGTGAAATAATAGATCAAAGAAAATGAGAGAAAAATATTACAATTAATAATTTTATGAATCATAGTGATAAAAAAAAAACAAATTCCCTGTTGCGAAGCACGGGTATTCAGCTAGTATATTTATATAGTATAGGCCTATACTTTTTTGTACGTGTGTATGTCACTGAACTCCTAAACGGCTGGACCGATTTTGATGAAATTTTTGTGTGTTTGAGTGGGTCCCTGGATGATTTAGATTCACAATTGGCAGGGGTTGAAATGGGGTTGTTACCCCTATACAATAAATATAAATTAAACTAACTTACTACAAGCTATAAAGCTAAAATTATGTGATATTATTTTTAAGGGATTTACAAAACTATTTGCAATTTGATTACTTAAGTCAAACGGATGAAATGGAATAACTACCCTCAAAATTAAATAATAACCCACTTACTTTTTCTATATTCTCAAAAACTACTGAACTAATTTTACTAAAATTTCACAATTTACCCATATTAGTAACAGTATTTTTTTTAGAGAATATCGTCGCTACAAACAAAAATATTTAAACGGGGTAGCTACCTCTAAACAATAAAAATGCATTGCACTAAATTACAAATATCTCAAGTTACTATATATATATATATAGATTAATATGTCTGTCATTAAATCAGTTTAAAGGCAGATTGAGCATTAATTTAACAGTATAAGGGTGTGTCACTAGAGCACGGCATGCGTGGCATAATATAGATGTCATACAATATTCACATACACTTTTAGTATAATTATTAAACACTATCATTATGTAGGCCTACATTATAATGTCTCATTAGTACGATAAAAACTGTAATGTTAACACAAAACCCGATAAGGTTATAATTTTCAAATAAAGCTTAAACGGAAAATAATGTTTCTTTTACAATTATTATCAACTCCTATAAAAGCGAGTGTATGTACGTACAAGTGTATCATATAATATAACAGCTGATTTTAATCATCATCTGTAATACTGTAAACAAATTTAAAGAAGAGATACCTATTCGTTTAACTTCGGAAACATCCGTACATCGAAACATATTCTTCTATTAATTTTTTCTCTAATTAATAACTTCTAAATCATTTGGTCTATCAATATGAAATAAAATGCAACTAAATAATATTTTTGTGTCTTTATTTTGATATATAATAATGAATTAAATAAAAAATTTGGACAATTAGGCCCACGTTTTATAAAATCTTATCTAAATATCCTTATATGAGTAATTATACACATTTACAGAGTTAAAAATCCCCAGTTTAGGCCTACATAAAATTTGCTGTTTTTAATAGTATTTTTTTTAAATTATGTATTTCTGATGCGTAGCTAATTAATCTGCCTTTGATTTTTCACGGGGGCTTACTAGTTGAATGTATTCCCTATAAATCATAAAGTTATCATTAAAATAAAATCAAAGTTTATGTTTTACATTTACGGCTTATCAGAAAACCATGATTATATCGTAGAGAAAATATAATATTTATATCTAAAGAACACATTGAATTGCGGTGAGTAGAAGCATCTTAATCATTACTCTCTGCGAAATAACTACCCGTTCAACTTGGCAATTCTGAACATTTTTAGTTGTCTAGTTTGTACCAATCTTACAAAAAGAATAATTGAGGGAACGGAAACGATACTGGGCCACATAGATTGGTACTGTTCAAGACTTACCTTAGAATCTAAATATCACCAAAAGTAGGGATATTTCAGCTTATCTCTTACAATGCACAGGATACCTAGAGGTTAGCTCAATAAACTATACAGATAGTTATAATTTTTTGGTTTTATTAACCAAAATAAAAAGTTTACATGCCCTTAATATAAAAGAAGTTATTAATACGCCCTTAATACAAAGAAAGATTGAGATTTAAAAAAAGAAAACATATATATATTTTATTAAATTTAATTTAAAAACCCTTCCCAAAAAATAAAATTCAAAAACCCTCCCTTTTAATAATAATTACAGAAAATATACAAAAGATTTACAAGTTACAAAGTTTACATGAAGTACCATGGATTTGTTTTAAGAAAATATATATTTTTTGTCGTTGGCCAACTCTAAAAAGGTAATTATATAATTAAATAAATAGACAAAATTTATTATGAGACGTCTCTCTCTATATATATATATATAAAAAAAAAGGTGTAGAATTTCTAAAGTGTAGCCCTTAGGGCTGAAGTCCGAAATGTTGCTAGCTTGCTCCTCCCAATTTATTTAATACTAACATATCTTAAATAGTACACATGTGCAAAAATTATTTTCAAAAATACAGCCTATTTAACACTTAATCATAAGAAAGAACAAAAGCAGATAGTTCTCGTTTTTTAAGTTAACTTCTGTCTCTAATTAAAACTCAGTAGAGGATATTTTGATTAGGTAATCCATTTCTTTAGTTGCAAGGTAGGCCTTTTCTAATAGTGGTAGTAGCAGGTTATCTCATTGCATTAAACAGCCCCTGCTCTTGCACCAGTTTAACTGTATAACACAGATCACAATTTCCTTTTTAGAAAACTTGCAGTTATTTAAATAAGCATAAAAAGATAGTTCTTTGAGTTGACTGTTTTTATTAAATGTTGTAGCATAAATAGCAAATTGCTACATAGATGGTGATTGTTAATATAACATGCGTAATGTTGCATAACACTGTCTGTACATGTTAGGTAAGCCACATGGTAACATAAAGAAATGTTAACGTTTAGTTACATATCAGCCATATATTCTGCTTATAGCTTATTAAAAGTTTTCAAAATCTGTTACACTGCAGAAATACTACACAGTTACAGTTAATTAATGCATAACACTTTAGGCTTGGTTATGGAAGAATATTTAGGCTTGACAATGACCAAAATGATATCGGCTTTATAGTTTTGTAGGCTGTCAGATTTACATTTAGAATTTAGGCTGTAAGAATTACATTTAAAGTTTAGGCTGTTGTAAAAAAAGAAATATATAGGTTTCTCTAATAAGTTGAATAAAATGAGTTAGGAAGTTGTACATGAAGCAAAAGTGGAAATAACCTAATTAAGTTTTACAAGTAATATCTCATAATTATTAAGGTAAAGCTGAAATATCGTACCTGGTATGCGAAAACAAAAGGTTTAGAAGTAAATCATGTTCTTTACGAGACACGTTACACCGATGAAATTATTTAAAATTTGGTAACATTTCGAACACTCACAGCGTCTGAAAGTAACGGTCTAAAATGGCCGACGCTTTGTAGAGCAATCTTATGACAAGGCGAAATTTCAACTTAACAGATAATGAACAGCTGGTCGGTTGTAGGATGCTATCGCATTCTAAAGTAGTGTTACGGCTTCAGATACCGTACGGAGTCGACGTCTGGCGGAGAAAAGGATAACTGGGTGAAGGTTAAATACAGAAAGGTTGTAAATAGGTAAAATGAATGATTGAAGTTGTTGATGGACGTTACAAGTTGGACATCTGTGCGTTTGCCGCTATCTATGTAACCTAGCCTTTGAAATGTGGTTAACAAATAGAGGCTTGACTGAGTTAAGTTAGAAACTGTTACTGGAGTTTTATGCATTGTGCTTCGCTAAACATTGGGAAGTAGAATGTTTAATTATTATGAAACTCGTACGTACGTGAGTAACATATAAGATAACAGCTGATTTCACCCATCATCTGTAATACTTAAAGAAAACCCAGAGGAGACTATACTAGTTTGGGGGTTATGTTTACAATTTCAATCATAAAGTTGATTTATAATCACGTGTCATCATTGTGAAGTTGATTTTTTTTAAATATGAGTTAAAGAACTAATGTATGCTATAATAAGATATAAGATTTGGACTGAATTATAAACTGTATCACCTTTTAACATCAATATTACAACCTAATCGATTTTAAGTTTGAATTATATATATTTTGGTAAACCGCTGTAAGGAGGCTGTTGAGAACTTTCCCATGGCTGTCATGCACATCCGCCTTCTCGCCCTACACACATGTCATACACATGCAATCTTCTACATATTGTATCTGCGATAGTGAGTCCAACATCAGTGCAACGATACATTGAAGTACATTTTCTAAACTCCAATTTATATAGCACCTGTCCTATTTTATTTTCCCAACCGAAGGATAGATCTGTTAATGCTACAGCCGGCGGCTAAGGCTTTACTTTAATTTCGGCTTTGCTATTGTCAACCTGAAACAAATTAACACTTATCGTTTTATATCCCGAAAACGAAAGTTTTACAAGTTTTATTTGCTGGCCAGGTATCCGTAGGCCAGGCGTTCCTAAAGTTTTACAGTAATTATATCACAAGCAATATTTCTCAACGTGTAATTTACTGAATGTACTAAATGAATCATCTAACCAATAAAAGTAACCGTGGAAGGAATCAATTATGCATTGGTGGAGGGCACCGAGGAAGGACTTTCAACACTTTCTATTTTCTCCAAATTTGTTCGGCTTTCTTGTAAAGTGTATAAATATTTTTAACTCTTTTTTTTTTAACTTTTACTGTTATACCCTCAGAAATAAAAGAAAGAATAAAGGTTAAAAAATTACAAAATTAAAAAATATATTTCTTCACTAGGATCAAAAGTGAAGCTTTTCGGTACGACATCAAGTTTAACGGCAGAGCCTGGAAAATGAGCGAGAATCGAAAAGCCACTTTTGGTCCACGTGATGAATTAAATTTTTCGTCATACTGTAAACAACATAAAGAGAACTATTAAAAAAAAGCTAAAATGTTTTAACCTGTTTATCTTTAACAGTTAGCCTTCATTTTGTTCCTGCTATTATAAACAAACAGCTGTTGCACAAGTTTGGAGACATTACATCTGTTAGCAGTACACTAACTCTAACCTCTAACGATTGCCAGATCGAATACTTCGGACTATCGATTGCCATATTGAATACTTCTATCTCTATCGATTGCCTGATCGAATACTTCGGACTATCGATTGCCATATTGAATACTTCTATCTCTATCGATTGCCTGATCGAATCCTTCGGACTATCGATTGCCATATTGAATACTTCTATCTCTATCGATTGCCAGATCGAATACTTCGGACTATCGATTGCCATATTGAATACTTCTATCTCTATCGATTGCCTGATCGAATACTTCTGATTATCGTTTGCTAGATCTTCATTTCTAATTTACTATAAGATCTTCTTTAAAGCTTAATAAAACATTACACTATCCAAAATGCAACACATTATTGACCGAGCGAAGCGAGGTTTCCGTCTTAGCTCGACCGTTCGGCATTTCGCCTGTGTGTCTGCCTGTCTGTCAAACGATTTGACCGATTTTCGTGATTTTTTGCATGAAAGTTCCTTATTCCTAGGCCTAGCCATGTATATATATGGTTTTTTCTATTTTTCATTTTTAACCCCTTAAATAAAATTAAAATGGCGGCCGCACCGTTTCTCTGTGTAAGCTTTTTAATAGGCTAATTGAACTTAAGTTTCTGAAAAACTACTGTAACCAAAATGAGCTTTTATCAAAACACCCATGATGTTAAGTGTATGATGAATCCAACAATCAAGTTTACCAAGTATGCCATGCCCATTAGTATACTATCATCTGTATGGCGATTGCGGGTAACTTCTATACCAAGTTTCATGTTTTGGACTACCTAATAATTCCTATTTATCCCATACCATTCAAAATAATGCCATCACAGGACTTTCAATGACCTCTATCTTATCGTCTTTACTAATATTATAAAGAGGTAAAGTTTGTTTGTTTGTATGTAGGGAGTAATATCTGGAACTACTGAACCGACTGAAAAAATAGTTTTACTAATAAAAAGCTACACTATCCCTGAATAACATAGGCTATAATTCATTTCGATAAAAACATTTTTTATTTCAATATTTGTAAATTTAGTCTGAAAAATTCTTAGGTTAGGCCTAGACTGATAAATCAACACATGTATTTACATTTATTGCCATAGCAACCAATTGAATAAAATAACAAATAACAGCTGTTTGCTGTAATATTTCCATTAATAGATAATTTGAAACTTTGTATTTCTTACTTTTAGGTTAGGTTTTTATTAAAGTGTAGACCTGAGCCTTGCTGGTTCTTTTAACCTTTATTATAACTGCTGTTATAAAATATACGAAATAGTTTGATTTGAATATTTATCATTATTTACCGTCTCAGCCTTGGGATTATTATGAATCCTACACCTTTTTTATAAAGAAACCAACATGATTATGTGTATAGAAGATTGCAACGGGGTTGGCGTGCGGAGCACGCAGGGGTTTTCCCTAGTCACTAATAAAACTCTTAATATGGGTTTTACAAATCATATTTATGCATTTTTATTTACCGGCTCTATTCGTATATTAGGACATAATTTCTATATTATAATGTGTATATCTCTCTAAATTCCGAGTACTTTGAACACTTATTGGAAACGTTTATACATAATTTCAGATTGTGTTAGAAAGACAAATACAAATAAATAAATAGATTGTGTTAATAAATCGCTGATAACCAAAAAGAATACGTCTGAGGATTAGGTACAGGACTACTTGTGCTCTAGATACTGTACCACCCAACTAACCTGTTATTATTTACCACAAGTTACAGTTATAGTCGTGCGACGATAGAGATAGTTCAATGTTAAACAGTCCCTCTAGTTCTGTTGATTGCATTAGAACTAGGTTATTAAATCTTCGGATCAGAAGATGACCACGTGGATTTAAACCGGATACTTTTATGGTATTTAGATAGATTTTGGATTAACCAAGCGAGCTATAAGGTCGTGTAAAAAACAAAATGTGCAGAATAATATCCTACTTTTATTATTAAAACAAACTTTTTTTTATAAAACCCCAATAAAGTTTTATTCAAAAATCTAATAAAATTGTTACTTTGGGTCAAAAAACATGCTTTGGGTGGATTTTCCGAGTGACAGACAACCAACATGTGTACCAAATTTGGACAAAATGGGAGCGGCCGTTGAGAGTGCGAACACATATATACATACACTGTAAGTATATAAAATGTT
The DNA here is from genome assembly GCA_018207615.1 of Philaenus spumarius. Lineage (NCBI taxonomy): Eukaryota > Metazoa > Arthropoda > Insecta > Hemiptera > Aphrophoridae > Philaenus > Philaenus spumarius. Next base: position 54,348 of record JAGFPH010003629.1, on the reverse strand, counting down.
TAATAACACTCCAGAACGTGTTCTGGGGACCATGATTTGTTCTTATTTACTACTCCCGACCTTAGGTCTCATCATAAGGGTCACTGCAATAATTAATTAAATTACAAGTGAAATAGGTCATTTTTAATATGGGCAGTCGCTAATAATTAAGACTACTAACTATTTATGTATTTTAATACTTATTAATTTGTGTTTTACTTAATACTTGTCCATTTAGATTTCTAAATGACTAGTATTATTTGTTGCGAAACTCTCTCATATAGATGATATCTCTCATATCGATTTATTATGTCGATTCCTTGATTAATAATTATTGTAAGGAATAAATTCAAGCGACAATAATTTTTAAACTGACGATATTTTCCGTCACTATAAATTTAAATACTTCTTTACAATTACATTTATCTATTTTTATGGTGTTCTGACGTATAATCCTTATTGATTTTGCTTGCCGCTTTTTCTTTTTTACTTTCTCACTATACTATAGTATAGAGAAAGTATAATGATCGCAAAAAAAAAAAACGATGTTGAGGTTTTTGTGGAAATATCCGTTTTGGGACCCCTGAGTCCAAAAAAGTGTTTTTTACAAAATGTCTGTCTGTATGTATACAAAGCTAGAGAGAAAACTACTCGACCGATTTCAACCAAATTTGCACCAGACATGTCAAGTAGGCCTGTATAGATGCACGAAAAAGGGTTTTGAAAAATTTTGAAAAGCAACCCCCTTTTTGGCCAAAAAATCAGTTATTATTTTTTTTTTTTTTTATAAAAAAACGGCTTTAACGATTTTGATAAAATTTGGCTTATTTGTAGCCTTTAATGTTCTCTACTATATGCAAAAAAAACGCATCTTTCTAAAAATTCTCGTTTAGCTAATAATAATAATAAAAACTAATTTTTGGGGGTTTTTTGGCCATAAAGGGGGTTGTTTTTCACAAATTTTCAAAACCTTTTTACGTGCATCTATAAAGACCTAATTGACGTGTTTGGTGCAAATTTGTTCGAAATCGATCGAATAGTTTTCTGTCTAGATAATAATAATAATATTTATTAGTTAATCTCCAACTTTAATAAAAAATCACCTCTCCTACCCCACCCTACAAGTCACAGTGAATCTGTTTAATAATTTAAATATGTTTGTGAGAAAGTATGTGCCAGTTCCTGGTACCGTTTATTACATTGTGCGATTCGACTTTTTAAAGTCACTATCAAATATACAGATTTAAAATTTATACTAAACACCTGAACTCGGACAAGTAGTCACTTTAAAAATAAGTAGATACACCGGTAACACACGTGGTTGGTGATCGGTTCTCAATCGTAACTCACCGTTTTACTGTTTAAATCATTTTCATCTCGAGCACGATTATATTCCTTGCTATAAAAATAGCTGCCACATCAAATTTTATTCGTTATGTATTTGATTTCTGAAAAATACAAGTATAAAATAAAACGTCCTTTACTGTTCAGCTTTTTAATATTCAGCTCTTTACTGTATTTCGCTCTTTACTGTTCAGCTCTTTAATGTATTTCGTTCTTTACTGTTCAGCTCTTTAATGTATTTCGTTCTTTACTGTTCAGCTCTTTACTGTACTTTGCTCTTTACTGTTCAGCTCTTTACTGTATTTCGCCCTTTACAGTTAAGCTCTTTACTCTATTTTGCTCTTTACTGTTCAGCTCTTTACTGTATTTCGTTCTTTACTGTTAAGCTCTTTACTCTATTTCGTTCTTTACTGTTCAGCTCTTTACTGTATTTCGCTCTTTATTATTCAGCTCTTTACTGTATTTCGCTCTTTATTGTTCAGCTCTTTACTGTATTTCGTTTTTACTGTTCAGCTCTTTACTGTATTTCGTTCTTTACTGTTCAGCTCTTTACTGTATTTCGCTCTTTACTGTTCAGCTCTTTACACTGTATTTCGCTCTTTATTGTTCAGCTCTTTACTGTATTTCGCTCTTTACTGTTCAGCTCTTTACACTGTATTTCGCTCTTTATTGTTCAGCTCTTTACTGTATTTCGTTTTTTACTGTTCAGCTCTTTACTGTATTTCGCTCTTTACTGTTCAGCTCTTTACTGTATTTCGTTCTTTACTGTATTTCGCTCTTTATTGTTCAGCTCTTTACTGTATTTCGCTCTGTACTGTTCAGCCTTTTAATATTTCATTCTTTACTGATCAGCTCTTTACTGTTTAGCCCTTTAATGTATTTCGTTCTTTACTGTTTAGCTTTTTACTGTATTTCGTTCTTTACTGTTCAGCTCTTTACTGTATTAGTTATCCTTCCGTTGTCACCTTGACGAAAAAGGATCAACTTCTGAATTTTATTGAAGCTTATAGAAATCTACCCGAATCGTAGAATATACTGCATGACTAAACTGAGAACAGAACTGAGGAAAAACTGAAGTAGCCCACACAGCATACAGTTTACACAATGTGCAGTTTTATTTGCATAGCTAAACTGCGCAGTTAAATTGATCGTGAGTGGACGCCTTTACTTGGAGAACGACGTGACTTTCGACGTATACCTGGGGTCAGGTTCCAATCCGGCTATTGACGTGGGGTTTTCCATGTGTCTTCCATAAGAATTATCATATTTCGTTTGTAATTTGGTAAGTTAATAGTGACGAATACTGCAGGAATAGATTTTGTTTTTTGAAGATTTCAATTTGTATTTTAAGTCCGGTCACGTTCATGAGAGATGATACGAGAGCAAGAATGAGGAGAGACGCCATCAATCCATTACACGTCAAAACACACCATTAATCAGAGTTCTCTAAACGTCAAGTGAGCGTCCGACCGAAATAACAGATTGGATTTTTATTTGTCCGATCGTTCTCGGTTCATTTATTAGCGAATTGCCATAAGAAAGATGAGCTATTGCAGCGACAATTATGGTGAGAACCAAGGTCTGGAGTAGTAAATGAGCACCGATCATGGTCCCCAGAACACGTTTTGGGGTGTCCTTAAAAATGTTATAATGTCCTTAAAAAAGTGTACTAGAATAAAACGTTTCTAGAGTTTTATCTAAAAAAATAAATGTAGAATATTATTCTGCACATTTTGTTTTTTTCACGACCTTATAGCTAGCTTTCATCTCACCTTCAAGCTGGAATGGATTATATACGTCGTTGGGCCATTGTTTTGAAAGAACTTTGCAACACAACTTCATACTTTCATCTTGTAGCTTTAAGTATTTTTTTGGAAATAAACAGTATATGCTTTCCTATGCATCTTTGTCAGGAACCTGTACAAATATACTTTAACGAAGCGTGTGTTCCCGCAACTGAATTAAGTCGTTAGCCAATTAAAGATTATTGTTTCAATTTTTTTAACTGACTTAATTGACGTTCGTTGATATTTTATATTCTGGATATTTCGTTGGGAGATACAGCCCGATATATCCCTCCCCCTGGCTACGCCCCTGATTATGCCGTTTCTAATTCTTGATCATGTATATAGCCCTAATTAATGTGGAAAATTATGTTTAAGAAACCAAATCTAAGTTCAATATCCGTTAAGTCCCAAATTTTCATTAAATTATGACTAGATGACCCGTGCGAAGCTTTCGCATTCTAACTGACTTAAATCCCATTTAATTAAAGTACATACCGTGTATTTAGTATCGTATAGTGCGTATACTATACGATACTAAATATACAATTAATTAAAAATAGCAATGTAGTGGCGTAACGGCAGCTCTCCAGCTGGGTATTGTTATCACCAGTGTTGCCAACGCCAGGAAAATATCCCTACAACTTACTTGGTCTTACATCACTGTTACTTTCGGGTTCTTTATTTATTTTTTCGTATAATTGAATTTTGTATATTTTTCCGGTGGAGCGGTTAAGGAAAGCTTTAAAATAATGCCTCATTCATGTAATTTGATTATGTATTAAGGAAGTTATGGCGTACCGACAAAAAAATGGCCTTGAGAAATAATATATGTGATTAAAATACCCTCAAACAAAATATACAACTTCGAACATTAGAAATATTAGTGACACTATGATTTGGGATTTTACGTTATTTAAAATTTCAAAGTTATTTTAAGACTACTGTATTTTGTTCTTGATTCGACTAACCGTTTAAAAGTTACAGGAATTTACAGTTTTTAAAACACTCTAACTGAGTGGTAGATATTTTTGTCTGGAAACATTGTGAACCAATGAAAACACCCTTAATTAACCCTAAAAAAACATTGTTTAGATGAACAAATAACTTTTTAAAATTAACAAATTTGTTTTTATATAATTTTTAAATTCATAATACAGAGGAATTACGTGAAAAAACTACAAATTTGTTACACATGAAAAATGAAGTTGATAACAGATGTTCAATATCAGCTGGTACTGCTGTTGATTCTCATTGTTGCAAATTGTTGTTTAAAATACTATACAATAACGTACTTCACCCCGCCCTATTTTAGTCATACCTAGTTATATAATACTAGGAGAAACCCTTGCTTGCTGTGTACGCCAATCTCGTTGCCACCATCTATACACATAATCATGTTATGTTTTCTTTATAATAAAGGTGTAGGATTAATAATAACCCCAAAGCTAAGACGGTAAATAATGTTAAATGTTGAAATCAAATTATTTCGTATATTTTATAACAGCAGTTACAATAAAGGTTAAAAGAACCAGCAAGGCTGAGGTCTACACTTAAATAAAAACCTAACCTACAAGTTAGAAATACAAATAATTGCTTCAAAGTTTAAAATCAGGTGTTAATGGGAATATTAGAGCAAACAGCTGTTTTATCTGTTATTTTATTCAATTAGTTGCTATGGTAATTAATGTAAAAATATTCAAGAAATATGACGTGTTGGTTCATCAGTCTAGGCCTAATATAAGATGTTTTTCCAATTAAATTTACAAATATTGAAATGAAAAATGTTTTTATCAAAATTAATTAACGCTACTCAGTGATAGTGAAGCTTTTTATTAGTGAAACTATTTTTTCAATCGGTTCAGTAGTTCCAGAGATTACCCCCTACATACAAACAAAGAAACAAATTTGACCTCTTTATAATATTATAGTATAGATAATATAGAGTTGGGTTTACAATCAATTAGCGACGAACCTGCAGTGCTTCATACGTAATTTTTTAATTTGCGACGATTTTCATGATTTACCGTCTTTGACCTTCCTAAACTTTCCAAAACGTGTCACTGTTTTGCTCTCTATATATAAATCAGGCCGTTTTTATCTTAACATCCAATTGTCCATTTGTGTTTAATCTTGAATATCAATGAACTTTTTTTTAAAATCATCTTGTTTATTTATTCAGCCATGGGTCTCGGTTTAACGCCCACAGTGCTTCAACTCGTGCCAACTCAACATATGCTTGAACCTAACTACATTTGCATTAACCTTTGTAAGGTCAGATTCTTGACTCCACACGTCACTGTTACTGCCGGGTTCTCTTGTCCTTCTGTCTGTTGTAAGAAGAGCATGTCCACATCACAAGCAGTACGAGAATACATTATAAGCAGTGCTTTATTAGGGAAGATGAGCTATGTAGGTGGTCAATGAGCACCATCATGGTCCTCAGAACAATTTTGGGGTGTCGTTACAAATTGTATATTCAGTATGTTCAGGGTGGATGAAAAGTCTGAGAACGGCTTAATAAGGCGTACATAATGCAAATTTGAAGGTAGATGTGATTGAGGAACGTACTCTATGTAAAAAATACTATTTTATTAACATGTAAAAAATTGGGTTCGCCATCTTGGATCCGCCATTTTGAATGTAACGCTTTTTTAAATAGGAAAGTGGTCATGTGATACATCATTTCAATGTAGAAATTTAAGATAAAATTTATGGTGAAAACCGTACATCTATATCTCAAACCGTTCTGAAGATATTTGCATTTATTTACATTTAATCATATCATTAAATAATACAAATTTGGTACTGACGTTGGTTTTCTAAGTAGCTCGGAGTTCGTTAGCCATACAATTCTAGCCACGGTGATGCACGTCTTTTGACAGGAAGTAAAATTTCTTTTGAAATTTTTCGTACTACAATGAAACTTTTTGGGATTTTATTTTAGAAAATAAACATAGAAAATTATTTGGCACTATTTGTTTTAGTTTTCACGACCTTATAGCCTGTGTGGTTTCTAGAAAATCGATCAAACCAAAGCAGCGCGTGAATTTTAAAGGAGTTGATACTTTTGTTTTTAAAAAGTTGCATGATTTTGATGGTGTAAGTTATTGAAGATTTTTAAAGCTCATTTTATTTTCTCACTATACTATAGTATAGAGCAAGTGTAGTGATCGCAAAAAAAATCGATGTTGAGATTTTTGTGGAAATATCCGTTTTCTGGACCCCCTGAGTCCAAAAAGTTGTTTTTACAAAATGTCTGTATGTATGTCTGTCTGTATACAAAGCTAGAGCGAAAACTATTCGATCAATTTCAAACAAATCTGCACCAGACAGTAGGCCTGTATAGATGCACGGAAAACGGTTTTGAAAATTTTTGAAAAACAACCCCCTTTTTGGCAAAAAAACCCCCAAAAATCAGTTATAATTTTTTTATAAAAAACCGCTCTAACGATTTTGATAAAATTTGGCTTATTTGTAGCCTTTAATGTAACCTACTATTTGCAAAAAACCGCATCTTTCTAAAAATTCTCGTTTAGCTAAAAATAATAATAACTGATTTTGGGGGGGCTTTTGGCCATAAAGTGGGTTGTTTTTCAAAATTTGTCAAACCCTTTTTTCGCGCACAGGCCTAATTGACGTGTTTGGTGCAAATTTGTTCGAAATCGATTTAATAGTTTTCTCTCTAGATAATAATAATAATAATAATAATAATATTTATTAGTTAATCTCCTACTTTAATAAATCACCTCTCCTACCCCACCTACAATTATGAAGTCACAGTGAATCTGTTTAATAATTTAAATATGTTTGTGAGAAAGTATGTGCCAGTTCATGGTACCGTTTATTTTGTTTGTATTAAAAGAATGCAATATTTTGATTTATAGAACCTGGTTTACGCAAACGAGAAATAATATTAGATTATTCTTTGTATTCCATGTAGGCCCTATCTAAGGCCTTTATTACACTATTTTTTTTTTTTTTTTTAGCCGGAAAAAATGCGTTTCGTGCAGACCTCAATCCAAATTAGAGGTACTGTGGGGCTCAACCAGATGTCGGTATCTGGCAATACCCACTAAAACAACCGCCCCCACCCCAAGTGGAAGTCACTCTGACTCCGAACCCAGCCACAAGTGTGTTTCTCGCGTGACCTCTCCTGAGGCAGCAGTACAACACTCCTTGTAACCGCGTAATGGACAGAGACACTCCGCATGCATCACTGGGGTGAGCGTCAGCAGCATCTAGGGGCCATTCCCTAATGGCTGCAAGCAGCAATCTAAAACTCACTTAAATATAAAGAAGGCAAACAGGTTAGTATCTATCTATATGAATGGAGTCGCAGCCTGAAGAAACCTATGGCGGGTCGTCCAGGATAGCGGCAGGACGGGGCCTACCATCTTCTGGGATGTCGAGTCTCTCGCAGATCTCAGCTATATGAGGATAGCCTGAGTTGCGTGCGTCCTGAAACAGTTTAGTGGCACATCTTATAGCAAACAATTCTAGGGTAGGGATACCAGCTGACCCTAGAATGGTAGAGTTCCTCACGTACCATGGCTGATGCGTGAGTCTGCGAAGAGCAGTAGTCTGAAGAGTCTCCAATTTTTTCCTGCTGGATTTGCTGGCAAGCGTCCACCAAGCGGTAGACGCGTACATCAGCACTGAGCGAACTATTAACAGAAAAATTGTTAATTTAGCTTTTACTGGCAGAGGGCTATGCCTCGCCAACAAGGGTGAGAGGAAACCCTGGATTTTCTTTCCTTCGGAGACCTTGTTCTGTACATGTCGCCTGAAGTTGAGTCGACTGTCCAGCGTTTTGCCGAGGTACTTTACGGTAGGCTTCCAAGGGATAGCCACCCCGTCAAGCTCCACTGCGGGAAGGGTTCTGCGTTTCATTTTACGCCTTTTCCTGAAACAGATAGAATCAGATTTATCCGCATTTATCTTAATGCGCCATTTCTGCAGCCACGGGGACAACGCGTCCATTTGTTTCTGCATGGTCTTAGTTGCGTATGCTGGATTCATGCTACTACAGTGTAGTAACGCATCATCAGCGTACAGCGAGAGTGTCACACCTGGAATGATAGGAAAGTCGTTAGTATAAACCAGATACAGTACTGGTCCCAGGACACTGCCTTGGGGAACACCAGCAAGTATCGGCCGCAGAGTGGAGAGTTCGCCGTCTACGAAGGTCTTGAAGGATCTGCCTGAGAGGTAGGAGCGGATTAAGTGTACAGCAGCCACCGGAACAGGAGACTCGCTCAACTTGTAGAGGAGGCCTTCGTGCCATACCTTATCAAAAGCCTTGCTGACGTCTAGCAATACTGCAACAGAAGACAAGAACGTATTGTGGTTATCAACCAGTTTGTTGATAACACGAACGAGCTGGAGCGTGGTGGAATGTCCACGTCGGAAGCCGAATTGCTCTGGTCTGATGTAGTCCTCTAGATAAGGCTGCATCCTAGAAAGAAAAAGACGTTCGAATATTTTGGAGATGGTCGGCAACAGAGATATCGGGCGATAATTCTGCGGAAAGAGATGGTCCTTCCCCGGCTTCGGAATGAGGATGATCTTTGCGGTCTTCCACTGGGAAGGGAAGTGGCGCAACCTGAGGACAGAATTAAACACATTTAGTAATACCTCCACTAACTGAGGGGGCGCAGCAAGCAAGGCTCTGCCGCCAATCCGTTCCAGCCCGGAGGCTTTCTTCGGCTTGACCGCAGAGACAGCGGCCCGCACCTCCTTGAGAGTGAATGGTTCGATGTCGTCGTCAGCCTCCGGTGGTTCAGCAAAGTAGTCGTCTACGAACTCCTCGATCATATCTGCATGATCCTCATCGCAAACGTCGTGATTTGGTTGAAACTGATCCTCCATAGTGTCAGCGAAAGTCTCGACCTTTTCCAGGGCAGAGTAGGCTAGGCCACGCTGCCCGTGCAAAGGCCGACTTGAGCGCTTTTCACTACGAAGTATCTTGGCCACTTTCCAAGCACTACCGTCTTGCAATTCCAGAGTATGCAGATATGAGTTCCATGACTCAGACCTGAAATCATTTAAAAGATTTTTAACTCTGTTGTTCTGCCGGTTAAAGAGATTCTTTGCTGCCGGAGAACGAGTGAACTGCCACTTGGTTCGAAGTCTTCGCCTCTTGGCAATTTCCTTCCGTAATTTTACGGGAAGGGTTTCCCGCGACGTCTCATGGGAAGCGGCGGTGGAAGCATCTGAAACTGAAAGTGTTATTAGGTTGTGTAACGAGCTGACCTGCTCGTCCAATTCCTCCACGGAATTTGGGGGTGCAGGATGCGTTAGGCGTTCAGCAATTAGTCTGTTGAAATGGTCCCAATCGACCCTGACACGTACAGTGTTGGGCGGTAGGCTCGAAGTATGTCCGGCAGCGACAGTAACCAGAAGTGGGCAGTGATCTGACGAGAGATCCTG
>JAGFPH010003629.1:28715-44709 GCA_018207615.1 Philaenus spumarius | reverse complement strand
GTAGTCCTCTAGATAAGGCTGCATCCTAGAAAGAAAAAGACGTTCGAATATTTTGGAGATGGTCGGCAACAGAGATATCGGGCGATAATTCTGCGGAAAGAGATGGTCCTTCCCCGGCTTCGGAATGAGGATGATCTTTGCGGTCTTCCACTGGGAAGGGAAGTGGCGCAACCTGAGGACAGAATTAAACACATTTAGTAATACCTCCACTAACTGAGGGGGCGCAGCAAGCAAGGCTCTGCCGCCAATCCGTTCCAGCCCGGAGGCTTTCTTCGGCTTGACCGCAGAGACAGCGGCCCGCACCTCCTTGAGAGTGAATGGTTCGATGTCGTCGTCAGCCTCCGGTGGTTCAGCAAAGTAGTCGTCTACGAACTCCTCGATCATATCTGCATGATCCTCATCGCAAACGTCGTGATTTGGTTGAAACTGATCCTCCATAGTGTCAGCGAAAGTCTCGACCTTTTCCAGGGCAGAGTAGGCTAGGCCACGCTGCCCGTGCAAAGGCCGACTTGAGCGCTTTTCACTACGAAGTATCTTGGCCACTTTCCAAGCACTACCGTCTTGCAATTCCAGAGTATGCAGATATGAGTTCCATGACTCAGACCTGAAATCATTTAAAAGATTTTTAACTCTGTTGTTCTGCCGGTTAAAGAGATTCTTTGCTGCCGGAGAACGAGTGAACTGCCACTTGGTTCGAAGTCTTCGCCTCTTGGCAATTTCCTTCCGTAATTTTACGGGAAGGGTTTCCCGCGACGTCTCATGGGAAGCGGCGGTGGAAGCATCTGAAACTGAAAGTGTTATTAGGTTGTGTAACGAGCTGACCTGCTCGTCCAATTCCTCCACGGAATTTGGGGGTGCAGGATGCGTTAGGCGTTCAGCAATTAGTCTGTTGAAATGGTCCCAATCGACCCTGACACGTACAGTGTTGGGCGGTAGGCTCGAAGTATGTCCGGCAGCGACAGTAACCAGAAGTGGGCAGTGATCTGACGAGAGATCCTGGGTGGCACGAACGACTATGGGAAAAGGAACATTTTTTGTTAAGACAATGTCAAGCACATCAGCGAGCCCATGGGCAGGGTAATGAGTAGGCTCCTCGGGTGACAAGACCTCAGCACTAGGCTGAGAATCAATGAAACGTCGAAGAACCTTACTCCTGGTGTTGGTCCTCCGTGACCAAGAATTGTGCTTGGCGTTGAAATCACCTGCAACAAAGACATGTTCAGCACATTGAAATAGAGTATCCAGATCGGACAGAAAGTTACTCTGAAAAATTCTAGTGGGTAAGACGTAGGCTGCGACTAGTAGGATCTCCAAGTCCCCAAGCTGTACGAAAACACCTGTGGACTCAAAGTGCACTGTATTAGTGGGAAAATCTCTGTGAGTTAGCCTGCGGTGCACCAACACAGCGGTCCCACCCCCAGGATTACCACCTCCGCCGCGGCCTCTTGAGACCCGGTCAGTGCGATAAGTCCTGTAGGCAGGAAGTGTGAAGGTATGACCCGGCTGTAGATGAGTCTCACAGATAAGGATGACGTCGACGTCCTCTTCCGTGACGAAGTAGTGGAGATCATTGCGCCTGGGGCGAACCCCATTTGCATTCCAGACCACCACCTTGAGGTCTCTATTCATCACGAATTAGATTCTGGAGGCTGGTCAAAATAGCTGCAAGCAGCTCTGCCGGGCTTTTGTTCGCAGAACCTAAAACAATAGAAATAAGCTGCGTGATCCACGAAGCCAGCTTTTCGTTAGTTAAGTAGGGACTGGAGGAGGTTGAGGCCTCAGCTCTGTCTTCTTGGACAGTCGGTTTGCGCACAGGCACACGCCGCTTCCTTGAGTGTGCTTCCACAGGAGTCGATATCGACGATCCCTTGGGCGTCTCAGTGCCAGCGTCGGACTCGCTTGCATCTGCATCTGAAACATACAGGTTTGGAGAAGTATTAACCTCCTTGCGCGTAGCTCTGTTTTTGGTTCTCTTAGCTGGGATTTCTACCTCAGCCGTAGGTCGCTTGGAAGCCGTGACTGCTGCCGCGTATGTTAACGCGCCCGAATCTGCAACAGAAACACTGGGCACTGGTTGGGCAATCAGAGCTTTTGTCAAAGGCTGACTAGCCGACACAGCAGACGTGGAGGCGGCAGCCCGCGGGACAGCCCTAGGACTAGGCCCAGAACCACCCCCCGACCACCAGGCGCAGCCGCAGCACCCGAAGCAGGACGCCGGTTTGAGGTAGGCCGAGGCCCTCCTCTCCCCGCACGACCCCCAGCCGGATTGCTACGCCTACTCCTTGCCCTCTCCGCCTGCTTATGGCTCTGGCAGCCCTTCCAGCTTGCCACATGTACGCCGCCGCAATTGCAGCACTTTGCTGGCTCATCGTTTGTTTTGAGGCAGTCTTTGGCCTTGTTTGTCCCAGCACACTTGAGGCACCTGGCTGGTTGTCCGCAATTTATTGAGGAGTGTCCAAATCGCTGACAGTTGTAGCATTGTGGGACACCCTTCTGCGGCTGGAACTCTGCGACAGTGACCGAGAGTCCTAAAATCTCCTGTAACAAATAAATACTTTTAAAGTTGCCGACCCTTTTTAGTTTCACTAAAAAGGTGTTACTGGGGGCTCTACCACCACCTTGTTGGCGTCGCTCCAACATCTGGACGTGATTTGGTGTGAATCCCTTCTCTTCAAGCTCCAGCTTGATTTCGTCGGGTGACGTCAAGTGGTGAAGGCCACGTATGGTGACCTTTACTTCTTTGTCCTTTTTTAGCGAGAACGTGTGAAATCTAACGTTATTCGCTGCAAGGTGCTCTTGCATAGCCCTGAAATCATAAACGTTTTTGCAAAAAAGTCGGAGAAAGTTTCCGACACATTTAGCCTCGAAGGTAAGACCCTTAAGGCGTAGCCCCTTCAAAAACTGCGGCCAGTTTTTCTGTACTCCATCCACGATGATAGGAGGAATCTTTTCAGCGTCAGAATCTGAAACAGAGCTTTTGTTAGATTGAATGGATCTGACAGTTCTGGCTGAACTGTCCGAATCACTGCCACTGGTGCCGGATGCATGTCGGCGTCTACGGTTTACGACCGTCTGGAACCCTCCGGAGTCCATGTCGTGGTCGCTCATTCTGCTACAGAAACAAGATTAATTAAAGATCCAACTTTAATTACTAAATGGGTCCTTAAAAGGGCCACTTTAAATTACAAAAACTAGTCACTAAAATACTAAATAGCAGAACGAAAATAGAGAATTAAAAACAGGTCCTTAAAAGGACCTTAAAGAATAGAATCGCACGATTCAAACTCCACCAAGCACCAAGGGACTGATAGCCGGACTAGTGCGTGTTTTATTACACTAGGCTGCCTGGCGGTGTAATAAGCGAAGGAGTCCATAACCCAAGGCCACAAGGTCTAATGGATCAGCGCGTGAGTCGTAAGTGGAGGCTTAGGTACACACAAATTCTACTTATATATTTCCAACACACAGACAGCTATTCAGTGCCTTCGTGAATAAAACAATAATTTCCCAAATTGATGGTAGAAACAATAAAATATACAAACTTAATTATGGAAATTCGCTCTCAACTCACGTCAGCGGATTAGCTACGCGGTCGAATTAGTATTTGTAGTTTAATTCATTTTAAAAAGTCAAGCGATTGACATGTGCGTTTCTTGGCTCAAGATTTGGTCACGTGGTTCTATTCCAAAATGGAAGATCGCTCCTGAGTCTGGACCTGTGATTAACAGGCGCGTCGTAGACTACTGTTGACATTTTGTCACTTCATAAAGATTAGGAGGTCGTTCCAGATAGGTTAGTATAGTCTCGGCTTCCTAAATTCAAAACGGCGAAGTTGGCAACCAATTTCAATGTTAAAATAATCTAACCATACCTTCACTTTTAAGCATATTTTTGTGTTATTGTCATCAAAATAACGAAAGCAGTATTGTTTTCTTAAATTGAATAGATTGTGGGTGTTGAAGGTTTTTTTGCAATATCTCTTTTTGCAACTGAGTAAAAAGTTTTAAAAGTTAACTATTTTCTACTATTTATATCATACGTTTATGAATAAACGGTACCAGGAACTAGCACATACTTTCTCACAAATACATTTAAATTACTAAACAGATTCACTGTGACTTGTAGGGTGGGGTAGGAGAGTTTTTTTATTAAAGTTGGAGATTAACTAATAAATATTATTATTATTATTATTATCTAGAGAGAAAACTATTCAATCGATTTCGAAAAAATTTGCACCAAACACGTCAATTAGGTAAAAAGGTTTTGAAAATTTTTTAAAACAACCCGCTTTATGGCCAAAAAACCCCCAAAAACAGTTATTATTATTATTATTAGCTAAACGAGAATTTTTAGAAAGATGCGGGTTTCTGTATATGGTAGGGCACATTAAAGGCTACAAATAAGCCAAATTTTATCAAAATCGTTAGAGCCGTTTTTTAATAAAAAATAATAACTGATTTTTTGGGGGGTGTTTTGGCCAAAAAGGGGGTTGTTTTTCAAAATTGTTCAAAACCCTTTTTCGTGCATCTATACAGGCGTACTGGACATGTCTGGTGCAAATTTGGTTGAAATCGATCGAATAGTTTTCTCTCTAGCTTTGTATACTTTTATTAAAGTAGGCGATTAACTAATAAATATTATTATTATTAGCTAGAGAGAAAACTATTCGATCGATTTCGAACAAATTTGCACCAAACACGTCAATTAGGTCTTTATAGATGCACGTAAAAAGGTTTTGAAAAATGTTGAAAAACAACCCCCTTTATGGCCAAAAAAACCCCAAAAATCAGTTATTATTATTATTATTAGCTAAACGAGAATTTTTAGAAAGATGCGGGTTTTTGTATATGGCAGGGCACATTAAAGGCTACAAATAAGCCAAATTTTATCAAAATCGTTAGAGCCGTTTTTTTATAAAAAAATAATAACTGATTTTTTGGGGGTTTTTTGGCCAAAAAGGGGGTTGTTTTTCAAAATTGTTCAAAACCCTTTTTCGTGCATCTATACAGGCGTACTGGACATGTCTGGTGCAAATTTGGTTGAAATCGATCAAATAGTTTTCTCTCTAGCTTTGTCTACATACAGACATACTGACATACAGACATACAGACAGACATACAGACATACAGACATACATACAGACAGACATTTTGTAAAAACCACTTTTTTGGACTCAGGGGGTCCCAAAACGGATATTTCCACAAAAATCTCAACATCGATTTTTTTTGCGATCACTATACTTTCTCTATACTATAGTATAGTGAGAAAGTAAAAGGATAAAACGGGTTTTGAAAATGTATTCAGCAATCAACATCCGCTTATGACAGTAGGCCTACTTCAAAATGACACCAAATTTTTAATTTATTCCATGAATTAACGGAAAAAAATGACTTATTCTGTAGCATTGCTCTTATGGGAATAAGATTCAATATGGCGGATAGGGTATTCTCCCCTAAGGCTCGGCAGACCCAGCGACCATCTTGAATTTCAACTCCCATAGTTAAACGATAATAAGATTACTGGAGTAATAATGATCAGAAAATTATTCTGAATGTGCCATTTTAAAGGGTATGACAATCCGAATGTGGATATCTGTTAGATTTTAAAATTGTTCTTTGACTTAACTCAAGTTTGCGATTTTTTCTTATTCAATAATGCATATATATATTTATATAAATGTGAAAAGATCACCACATTCGAAGTTGAATTACCTTTCAAATAAAAGTAATTTCAAT
Source organism: Philaenus spumarius (assembly GCA_018207615.1). Lineage (NCBI taxonomy): Eukaryota > Metazoa > Arthropoda > Insecta > Hemiptera > Aphrophoridae > Philaenus > Philaenus spumarius. Next base: position 38,974 of record JAGFPH010003629.1, on the reverse strand, counting down.
GATTTTGGATAATTTATGACGAAAACATCCACGTTATTGTGGAAGCATGTACTTGCCAAATTTGTGTTCCTACTTGAGTGTTTCAGCCTGCACTCTGGTGGCTATCACAACAACTTTTTGCTAGCGGAGGAATACTAGAAACATAATATATCCGTAAATGTTCAATGTGTGAGAGAAAGCTGTGTTTAATAGCACATACTACCATACATTGTCACGCATGCATATTTCAGTACTTTTACAGTCAGGGTTACGTCTGTAACCCTCTATTTCCCGCCTTTACGAAGCTGCCCTATATTTGCTAGCGGAAGAATGAAAACTAGCAAACTCAGTGCTAGTAGTATACAGCTCTGCCACTTGGAGAGCTGCGGTCAACTCAGTAATATTGTCTCATTTCTGCCGAGCCTTGAAGCTCTATCAACTGGATTAATTTTGATAACTTGGACGTTTGTACATCATATCCCCCCCCCCTCCCCCGTAATGACGAACTGAAAACAAGAACTGCATCTACAGTAGTTATATCTAATGTGTTACGTATTGGAAAAAAAGAGTAATAACTCGAAAAGTGTTGCGCAAATTTTAAAACATGTCGGATCCAAATAGAACGTACATTCCTCAACCACTTTTCCACGGATACAAAATTGGCAGCCGTCGATAACTTCGAAAAATTGTTTTAAATAAGTATGAAATTAAACATTTATTACTGACACACATAAACATTCAGTGTTAGAAATTAGAACGATTTTTATCAAACTTAACCTAAAACCTTCCCAGATGTCAAACCTAATTTTTCTTTTAACTGCATGGAGATTGCATTATAGAAGACGTAGGCTATTTTATATAGCAAAGGTATAAGTATTATCTTTTGGTGTTCAGGTGGCAAATTGAATAAATATGGCTAAATTTAAGGGGACTCGGCACTGTTAAATTAGCCATTTTGGTACACACTATTCTCAAAAACTGTTAAAGCTATAACTCAAATTTTGTACATACCTTTTACGTAGGCTTTTGGCAATAAATTAAGTTTATAGAAATTTATTAATTTCTTTATTTGTAGCCTATTTTTTTTATTAAATATTTTGTTTTATTTTATTTTTAAACGTAACCTAGGTAACGTATTTTTTAAATCCCTGCGTTAAAGTGTGCATACCCATACCTTTAATACGTGGTAAAAATTTCAATTAATTACCTCTAGTGGTTCCTAAGAAAAGTGTGCACAAAGTTTGAAAAACTAAACTTTCATGAAATCGCAAATAAAGTAGGCCTATACGTTGAAATAAAAATCACACAATCACAGTATGTTTACAATGTAACACAAACAGTACTACAAAAACAGAACTGCTGCTAACAGCTGGGGAAATAAATCTTCTCAGTGTAGCCAACAAGATAACTCAAAATAACTTTAAAACTGATATAAACAATACCATAACCATGCCAATTTCCTGATGAATGTATATATGCTCATTAAAAAAAAAAGGTGCATTCACTTACTAAACTATTAATTTCTACACTTATTCTGATTCAAAATATAACTTATTATACATGAAAATGTTCAGAAAAATCCGGCTATAAGAAAAAAATAAAAACTAGAAAAGTGATTTTTTTTTTATATTTGTACCTACAAAGTCCCCTTAAACAAGATTGTTTCACTGTTCCCAACTCGACAGCGGACTAGAGGAGAGACAATTAAGTTAGTTGAAGTAATAGAAAAGATTCTTAGTAAATATTATATCCTTTAACAGTCAAGATTGATTACCTTGATAGATTTTTTAAAAGCTTTTTAAGCTCTCTAATTGGAATAAACGGAAAGCTTCTGCGTGTAAAACTGGCGCAGGCTGATCTCTTCTTTAATCAACCAGTTTTTCTTATCCCCTCCTCAAGCGGTTATTAATAGTCTCTCTAAGCTAAGTTATAAATTAGTTGCTTGAGGATCTACTCCACTGACGCCTTGTTGGATATATCAATTAAGCTAAACTTGCAGCGCATCTGTCTATGTATTACTCTGTGTTTTTTATACCCCGTAGTTGTCAATCTTGTACCATTTTAAGGGACTGCTCCATCCTCGACACGTTGTTGACGCCAGTTTTATTACCATTAAGTCGTTCACAGTTTTTATCAACAGAGAACATCCATATTGAAGCTTTCATTAGTATGAACTATTATAATCATCTGCACAAGATTTATTTGTATGTCAAAGAAACTAGCGACTGGCTGACTGTCGTCCTCATACAAGTGTTAGGGTTTTCATAGATTGTAGGCTACCCTAAAACCACGGCCATATCCTTGAGCTGACCACTTTCAAAAAGACGTAAGTTGATGCTTTTGGACAGTTCGGTGATGACGCATGCGTATTTAAAAAGGAAGACGATTATTTGACGACGTGAAAGAAATGTTATTTATAAAGAAAGGCCAGTATATTGCGAGTTTCATCACCTTAACAGAAGATTGCGGCAGTATCCGGAATTATTTCGTAAGTACACTAGAATGATATTAATAATGAATTGCACGAGAAAACACACAGACATGAACTGCACTGCAATGCTTGCTTCTAATCATAGATCGCTGACATCGGTATTGCCGTCTGAATCGATTGTGTGTATTACGTGCGCGAGACAAGCTACTGCAGCGACAAAAGATAAACTGATTTGAAATTTCAACATTCGTTCGCATCAGCAGCTCCCGTCGCGTCGCTACGGTAGTCGAAGTAGAACGCTCCCGTGTATTTACATTTGTTAATTCAAAAGTCACTCGGCCGCTCTGCTCGCTCTTGTCGCGTCGCTCTTGTCGCCCACGTAGACGAACTCAACGATACTTTCTTTGTCAAAACTGTTTAGGCTCTAGAAATAACAGGGGAGCAGAGTAGCGCATTGGTCTCGTACACAGTTTGTAGGTTCGTACGTAGTTACTGACGTAGTTAGTTTATTAGTCTAACTGGCATAACATAAAAACTTAAGAAAAAATGAAAAATTTAAGGCCAACATTCGAACATTAACTTATTTTAACCCAACATTAACCAATATAAACACATTTCACTTCTTTTAATGAAGTTATACTTTTTATTATAATGCAGTATCATTGCTAAATCCTGTAAAAAATAAATTTGTCGGCTATTTAGTTAAAATATATATATATTATTGTGATACAAAAATACCAAACATTATTATTCTAAGATGAGGAAGGACTGTATTAGCTTGACCTGTATGTAACGGAATCTTTCAACATAATTGGACTAACTTAATGATGTCTGATTAAGAGTCTGCTGTAGTGGCGTCCATCTTAGATGTTTATTCCATAAGAGCAATGTTAAATTTAAATCATGAAATCGATTGCAAGGTCTCATTTTAACCACAGTCACAATACGCATCCGTTTTGCTTTTCACATTTTATTAAATCCCGTTCATTTTTCACGTAATTGACATTTTTTAAGTACTAAGTTTGAACTTGTTTCCCTACACAATAAACAATTTATAATTAAAAGTGAATCGCAAGCCGGATCCGCAATTTTATAAAGAACGTTCAGTTTTTTTTTTCAGCACTCAATTACAAAAGATGGATTTATAAAATTGTTTTAAATGAGGCAATTTCAAAGCGATCAGCTGCAAGAAATTGTACTGTTGAAATACGGTTATAGAGTGAAGCGCAGGAGTCGCCGGTCGCTTTCTTTTTTACTGGAGCAGACCCTTAACTTGAAAATTTGCACACGTTTCATGGACCGACAACAGTACAATAATTTACATACTCCAGTAAATTGTACATACATAATTTTAAATCTGTTGTCACACATATAAAACATCGAGTCTCTTGATCACAATTACTTTTGATTCCGTAAGAAAAGAATTTAACAATTAACAAAATAATAAATTTTATTATAAAAAAAACCTTATTTTTGTAGGCTCCTTTTACTATAGTTTTATAATAACTGTACTTTTATAAATAGCTCTACTTTTAAAATGAAATATTTGTAACATTTGATGTCAAGCACCCCACACCTTTTTACAATAAAATTAATTATTTTGTTAACTATTACATTCTTATTTTAAACTTATTAAAAATTATTTAGTTATAACGAATTACTGGACTTTCTTTCACAGTAGGACAAACTCTTCATACTTAAAAAGTATTTTATACTTTTTAGTTATAAAATATAATTTATCTACTATAATTTATTTAAACTAAATTAAGTTCTAATCTTTGTTGTTCGCCATTTTCTATCATAAAACCGTTAGGGTAATTTTCTTGAAGATAATTTAGTGCCGGAATAAAAAATGTAATTAAAATCCAAGCCTAAATTATTAACTTAGTCCAACCTTTACTTTGTCCCTACTCCACTTCGTTGCAATCATTTTGTAGTAATTAAATTTCCAAGGCTGTATTTTGTAAATACCATATGCAACAATTCTAATTATTTGTTCTTGCGATTCTTAAATATGGACAACATTTAAAATTAGCAATTAAATATTTGAAGAAAACAAATTAAAACTCTCTGACAGATATATACAAAGCCTTGGTGTAAATAGAGAAATATTTCAGACATCACAATACCAATCCGTCCTCGCCACTGTGAACAAAGATAACTTTTCATTTTCAAACTTTAAAAGAACAAAACCACACGAAAATAGCTGACTGCTTGCTTTGTTACTACAGTACTTCTGTTTAATATTTGATTGTCCGGAAAAACTACGGTTTAAAGAATACGCCAAGAATTGTTTACCAGCGATATTATTCTTTTCCTTAAAAATATTACAATCACTTGTAAATGTATTTATCAAGCAATAGCTCTAAAACAATTCCTTTTTTTTTTGTTAATATCTCTGTTATCCTTTGAGCTACAGACAAAATAAAAAAAAACATTGTGTTTGCCATTAAAAAAGTAAATTTTTTGTCTCTTGTAAAATTTTTGTAAAGTTAGCGGTTTTTGAGATATTTGGTATCAAAAATTATAAACGGCCGCCATTTTGAAAATATTTAAAATAATGATCTAATTTTTCGTACAGTGATAAAAGATTACGCAACAAATAGGTATACAAAGTTTGAGCTTAATATCTTTTTTACTGGATTGAAATATCATGTAAAACAGTACATATTATTAGGGTGCATTGTAAATCATTTACATGATAGTAGGCCTATATTTTTTAATAAAAATATGTCACATATTACGGTTACATTTGATAATATAAAGCTAAATACATTTAATTTAAGTACATTTACCAATTATAACTTAAAGTAATATTTTTTCCAAAATATCATCTAAAAACGCGGAGAAATGCTAATAATAACGCATTTGGTATCAGAAATTATAAACGGCCGCCATTTGGAAAATATTTAAAATAATGTTCTAATTTTTCGTACAGTGATAAAAGGTTACGCAACAAATAGGTATACAAAGTTTGAGCTCAATATCTTTTTTACTTCCAAAAATATTAAGTATTTTGTAAAAAACACATACAGACAGACAGACGAAAAAATAAGCACCGTAGATACATGTTTATATTGTGAAATATATTTGTCTGGATCCCAGGAACATATCCACAAAAGGGGTCCAGAGAGTTCGGGGACACCCTGTATATTTAACAACTAAACCAGGGTATACAGTAGAATAAAACGCAGACGATATTGTCAAAGTGTTAAGTTTTTGATCCAAATCTGTTGTTTTATTTATAATGGTCGCCTGTCACGTCCGTTAAAAAACCCCCTAATTTTGATCATATTTTTTACATTCTTTCAATTTGTAAATAGAAACCCTTCATATTTCCGGGATAAAAGTAGCCTAGATTAATCTATGAAAAGTCCTCTATATGAAAAAGAAAGTTTCGTCAAAATTGATTCAGCCATTCTGGAGATAAGCCCGGACGGACCAAAAAAATGCATGTTTAAGTTTTCTTAAAGTGTGAATAACAGTATGAGCTTAGAAAAAAAGTATTCATTTCGAAATCTCAGACAGACATTTCAATTTTGTTTATATATGTACAGAACTACAGATGCATTGAAATATCATGTAATACAGTACATATTAGATTGTATTGTAAATCATTTACATGATAGTATATTTTTTAATAAAAATATGTCACATATTACGGTTATATTTGATTATATAAAGCTAAATACATTTAATTTAAGTACATTTACCAATTATATCTTAAAATAATATTTTTCCAAAAAATCATCTAAAAACGCGGAGAAATGCTAATAATAACGCATTAAAATGTGTAATAAACAATGATATTAACATGTTTTTGAAAAAAAATAACTGACCTTAATATGGCTTTGTAATTAATTTATTCATGTATAAAGCACTGGTAGAATCTTAATACTATTTAATTTATTATTATTTTAAAACTAATAATTAAGGATTAGTCAAGGTGCGAGATTATACGAATATAGTAAATAATTAAACTACAATAGAATATTTTGTAAAAAAAATCATATATCAATGAAATTTTGTGTTGACAAGTTTATAAACAAAAATTTGTAACAAATTCTGTTGAAAAAAACTCTGGAGGCGCCGGGCATCGATCCCGGTACCTCTCACATGCTAAGCGAGCGCTCTACCATCTGAGCTACGCCCCCAGTTATTTAAAAGTAAGTTTTTAACTTACTCAAGGTTATGTTATAAGTAGATCTTTATTTTAAACATTGAAATAGAATAAGAATATTAATTTTCTGATTACATTTTGATACATACAGATTAGACAACATTATCAGAACAATATTTTGCAATAGAACATTTGGATTGTTACTTCAAATCTATTGTACTGTATATAAAAGCGAAATACCACTCACTCATAACGATTTCTCAAAAACTACCGAACGGATTGGAATTAAATTTGGTATGTAGCTTCCTCTGGGGCCATAGGTATTCAATAAAAAAGGGTTTGAAAAAATTCGAATTTTAGGGGGAGTTTGGGGGATCAAAGTTATTAAATCACGATTTCTTCAAAACTACCGAACGGATTGGAATGAAATTTGGTATGTAGCTTCCTCTAGGGCCATAAGTGTTCACTGAAAAAGGGTTTTAAAAAATTGGAAATTCTAGGGGGCTTTGGGGGGTAAAAATTACTAAATCACGATTTCTCCAAAATTACCGAACAGATTGGAATGAAATTTGGTATGTAGCTTCCTCTAGGGCCATAGGCGCTCGCTAAGAAACGGTTTTAAAAATTTCAAAATTTTAGGGGGTGGGGTGGGGGATCAAAGTAATTAAATCACGATTTCTTCAAAACTACCGTACGTATTGGAATGCAATTTGGTATGTAGCTTCCTCTAGGGCCATAGGTGCTCACTAAGAAAGGGTATGAAAAATTTCGAAATTTTAGGAGGTGTTTTGGGGGATCAAAGTTACTGAAATCATAATTTCAGATCTTTTATTATTATGACAATAGTGCTTTTATTATTTAAGATCTATATATATATATATATAAGCCAAATACCACTCACTGACTGAACACTTAAAAAGAATACCAAGAATAACTTTTTTTAAACTTTTAAACGGTTAGTCGTATCGAAAAAACACCAAGAAGAAAAAATCTTAAAATAACTTGTAAAATCCGAAATCATCATAAAATATGGCGTCCCATAAGAAATTCGAAAGTTGGAAAATAGCGGCCATTTACAAATATTTTAACTACATATTTTTTAATTTCTCAAAAAACAAGGAAAGGTTCCCCATTTAAAGTTTGCTATCAGATTTATAGTTTACAAGATACCAATAGTGGCCCATTTAAAAACTACACCCTGTATAAGTAACGTTTAATTACAAGGTGGTAAAATTAAGAAGTTACGAATAATACACGCAGACAGACATGGATCCAGCAACTCTACAGGCCGCTAAAAAATAAGAGATATTCTTAAAAAACATTGAATACATTAGGATACAGCAATTCTTTCTTTCGACCGATTCATCCAGGGCTAGGGCGTCACACAAGGCTGTACAATAATCTATGACCATTGTACAAACTTCTAATTACCAACATTTCTATTTTAAACATTACGTTTTGCCGATGACGTTTTCTGCCATTTTCTAAAGTAGGCTATCCGACGAGGGATAACTCCGGTCAAGGCAATTAGACTTACCGTCAACCGTTAATGTTAACCAAAGCGTTACCTTCCTGAAATCATTAACACAGATTTTATAACCCGACTGTTCTACTCGGTTATCCGTCAGACTGGGATGAGAAAAAGGAAGAACGACACACAAAGTGCAACTGGCCCGGACGTGTGAGGACTCATGAACACAAAATAACGTTTAACATTTTATAAATTGTATCCGTCAATGAAGATCTGTCGCCGGTACGAGTTTGATGATAATAATTTAGAGATATTTTTTTCTACGTCTACAATTTGCAACCATAAAGGGACACTTTTCGATTGAACATTCCTCCTGACAAATTATAACTTAGCATTAAAGCTTTAATTAAAACACACCCATACTTGCAGTTTACTAAGTTACGGCTACTTCAAAGGAATGAAAGACTCCCCCCCGCTTTCCGTACTTAACCCCACTTCTCGGTCGTAGAAAAACGTTCTGCGTGTAGTGGTGTCGGTGTAATTTCAGCTTTTAACGTTAACTTATCAAGGCTCCGCAGATCCAGCCACCATCTTCAATTTCAACTCCCATAATAGCAAATGTTAAATAGGTAATAAGATTACTGGAGTAATAATTATCATACAATTATTCTGAATATGTTATTTTAAAGATTAGGACAGTCCGAAAATGTTGATATCTATTGATTTTTAAATTTTGCATTTTTTTTTATTAAATGCAAATTTTAAAAAAGTACAAAGATCACCACATTTGAATTTCAAGTGTTTTGATATTTTGTGTCTAATATGTTTTTTTTTTTTTTTGTGCAGGTAAGAAGCCATTAACACCTGTGTTATGTACGTAAGTACGTAGTTTATTATGTTCTTACTATATATGTACTCAAGACTAAGTCTATGTTATGAAGCCCAGCCGTCGCGAACGAAGTACGGATAAATAAATGTTGTTACCTTATAATAAATATCCGGATACAACGTCGTAATGTGTCTGTGTTATTCTGTAGAGTGGAAATACACTATGGAACTGTGATAAAATAACAAGCTTTGTTGTGCGATATGCATGAAGCAATGTTATTGTAACAGACCCAACTCCCATAAGAGCGATGTTAAACGGGTAATAAGATTACTGGAGTAATAATGAACAGAACATTATTCTCAATGTGTCATTTTAAAGGTTAGGACAGTCCGAATGTGGATATATTTTAGTGTTTAAAATTTGTTTGTAACTAAATTTGTTCTTTGTCATAACTCAAAATCAAAGTTTACACATGTTTCCTTATTCAATAATGCAAATATCAAAATGATCACCACATTCGAAGTTTAAGGGTCTTCTATACCTTGCGTAAAACAGCAAAAATATGCACTTCGTAATACCGTGTTTCGGACGCCGTTTTTCAACCTAAAAAGTTGTGAAACATCTTAAATTGTTCTTAAAGGCTTTGTGCTTTTGTCTTATACCTCATAATTGAAAGAAATCGTCGGCAACTCCTTTTAATCAACAGTTTAAATGAGTAAAAATCGATTATTTTTAACGCATTTTTTTGGGAGTTTTAAGCAATAATTTCCATATTTTAAGGTAACACGTAAAAAATATAAAGCCTTCTTTATAACTTAAAATAGTTTCCCAGATTATTAATTTATAAATAGAATCCGAAACACGGTATTACGGTGCATGTTTCAACGATTTTGCGGCCTGAGTCAGGCCTTTTGCATTGAAATCATACTGTACCCTCGGGAGTTTTCTTCAAGGTAAAGAAGAGCCTTAATTACCTTTCAAATAAAAATAATTTCAATAATTTTGAAAAATTGATGACGAAAAACCCACATTATTGTGGAAGCATGTACGCGCCGAATTTGTGTTTCTACTTGAGTGTTTAGCGTGCACTCTGGTGGTTATCACATCAACTTGTTGCTCGCGAAGGAATACAGAAAAATCATATATCCGTTAATGTTCAATGAGTGAGAGAAGCTGTGTTTAATAACACATAGGGCCTACTACCATACTACGCATGCGCATTTCAGTACGTTTACAGTCAGGGTTACGTCTGTAACCCTCTATTTTCCGCCTTTATGAAGCTGCCCTATATTTGCTAGCGGAAGAATGAAAACTAACAAACTCAGTGCTAGTAGTGTACAGCCCTGTCACTTGGAGAGCTGCAGTCAACTCAGAAATATGTTTTCACTCATGCCGAGCCTTAACATCGCAGTGGGCCTTCTGGTAATAA
>JAGFPH010003629.1:15513-28705 GCA_018207615.1 Philaenus spumarius | reverse complement strand
AAACTTAAAATTGTTGTTCAAACTAAGTCGAGTCAAGTTCTGAAGTTATGTCTGTCGGAAGTTTTTACCGAAGTTTACACAAACTGTAAAACGTTCCAGTCGATGGAGTAAGAAAAGGCTTGAAAGACGTTCAAGTTTGAAACCACAGCTGTTCCCAGGATAATCTAATCTGAACAAATTTTATTAACAATATCATGTAATAACACTTTGTCCGATTGGTTCTGCTTCGATCCGCTCAAAGTGCACAATAGTTGACTATTCGTTTTATAAAGTCATGAGATTGGTAACGTTTGTGTCTTCTACGAACGCCAAACAAGTTTTAATACAATATTCGTAAATTGCTGGAGCCGTAAGAACTAATCATGATTGTGAAAAGGAAATGGTAAAAGTAGATAAACATAGATTTGATTAACTACCTTCCGACTTTAAAAATAAATAATTTTATAGTTATTGTTTGACATTACTTTATAACAGTCTTCAAATATAAATTTTTGTAATTTGATTTCCATTCAAAAGCCGAAAGGTAAACGTTTGACTCAAACGCCGAGAGGTCAACGTCTCAAACATATTTAAAACTAGGGGAGACCCCTGCGTGCTTCGCACGCCAACCCCCAATGGAACCGTCTAAAAACATATGTTATGTTTTATTTATAATAAAGGTGTACGATTAATAATAACATCAAAACTAACATGGTAAATAATGTTAAATGTTCAAATTAAATATTTCTTATATTTTATAACAGCAGTTATAATAATGGTTAAAAGAACCAGCAAGGGTCTGGTCTACATTTTAAACTCCTAACCTAAAAGCTAGACATACAAAAATAATGGCTTTAAATTTTTTAAATCAGCTGTTAATGGAAATATTGGAGCTAGTAGCTATATTATCTGTTATTTTATTCAATTGGTTGCTATGGTAATAAATGTAAATACATGTGTTGGTTTCATTCTAGGCCTAAACTAAGAATTTTTTCTGACTATATTTACAAATATTGAAATAAAAAAAGGTTTTTATCGAAATTAATTATAGCCTATGTTACTCATGGATATTGTAGCTTTTTATTAGTAAAACTATTTTTTCAATCGGTTCAGTAGTTCCAGAGATTACCCCCTACATACAAACAAACAAACTTTACCTCTTTATAATATTAGTATAGACAAGCAAAAGCATATTTAAATGCTATAGTGCCACATAATGTTTTCTATGGTATTCTTTAGCTTTCCTGAAAGAGTCGTTTCACTTTGTCATGAAATATTACTGAACAACGCATCGAAACGTTATGTATACTGTAATAATATCCGTGACGGTAATAAATTACACATTAGGTTGGGACCGTTGAAAGAGGTAGTGGAACTTAAGGCTCGGCAGGTGTGAACAAATATTTCTGAGTTGACCGCAGCTCTCCAAGTGGCAAAGCTGTACACTACTAGCATTGAATTTACTAGTTTTTCATTCTTCCGCTAGCAAATATAGGGCAGATTCATAATGGCGGAAAATAGAGGGTTACTGACGTAACCCTGACTGTAAACGTACTGAAATGCGCATGCGCGATAATGTATGGTAGTATATGTTATTAAACACAGCTTTCTCTCATACATTGAACATTAGCGGATATATTATTTTTCTAGTATTCCTCCGCGAGCAACAAGTTGATGTGATAACCACCAGAGTGCAGGCTAAACACTCGAGTAGGAACACAAATTCGGCGCGTACATGCTTGCTCAATAACGTGCATTTTCTTCATAAATTATCAAAAATAATCGAAATTACTTTTATTTGAAAGCTAATTAAACTTCAAATGTTGTGATCTTTTTACATTTTTGATATTTGCACTATTGAATAAGAAAAAAATCGCAAACTTCGATTTTGAGTTTAGTCAATAACAAATTTAGTTAAAAACTAATTTTAAAAACTAAAAGTTATACACATTTGGACCGTAATAATCTTTAAAATGACACATTCAGAATTAATTATTTTCTGACCATTATTTTTCTAGTAATATTATTACCCGTTTAACATTGCTCTAATGGGAGTTGAAATTCAAGATGGAGGCTGGGTCTGCCGAGCCTTAAGATAAAAATACGAAAATTTAAATGTATATTCTTATCCGGTCATAAACGTACACTAAGAAAGGATTTTGCAAAATTTTTATTTAAAAACGTAAAAATTGTGAAAATGAGGGGTTTTCTCCAGCCTCATAAGAGATAAAACTACTGATTCGCATCAAAAGCAACACACGTTTCTTGAATGCATTTACATTCATTACCATAAAAACCAACTTAGCCAATGTAGAATCAGTTTATTATTCTTGACAACCGCCAGCTTTATCAGATTAAGTTATCAAAATAAAAGCAAGCACAAACAAAAAATGGTTTACTGTATTATAATTCAGACACTGTAAATAATTGGCACTGAACACTATGAGAAGCGACCGACGCACAGTGCATTGCACGACAACCCCCGTATTGGGAGTATTTTCAATGCACAATGCATTGCGTGCTTCGCACGCCAACCCCCGTATTGTGAGTATTTTAATACACAATGATTGCGTGCTTCGCCAATTTTAACCATATATGCTATGGACGCATATATGCGTCCGCTTTAAAATATTAGTGATTATTACGTAGAAAGGTTCAAAAATAAAAAAATAAAGTAATTTCTTCTCATAAAATATAAAAAATGAAAGGTCAGCTCCTAGCATATAGGAAATACGAAATTTGCGTAGCATTGAACGTATTAAGGAGTACCCTCCCCACCTTCGGCAAAAGGAGTCCAGGGACATTTTTGACCTCCCCAAGAAAACTTTTAAAATTTGGGAAGCCAATTTGGCTGTTCAGGTGAAATATTAACCCACACAGCATCGAGTCTGTACCTTCACACCGTCAGTGAATACACAAAGACCTATAACACTCCTAGAGGCCGCACCAAGTAGTGACCTAGCAGCTCATGCTTGAACTGTTGTAAAGAATAAAATAAGTATATTTAAAATCAAACGGCACATAACATTTAAAACATATATTAGCGATAGTCTCTTTAAAGAAAATTACCTGACTATAATTAATAATTTACATACTTTCCTTTTCTCTAGGAGCTAGGGGGGGGCCCTTTTGCCCATAGGTATGGGCGCCCATTTTCGCACCCCCACACTACTCCGATCCAAGGCCTCTGACTTAATCATTCGTAATTTTAGTAAAAATATCAGATTATACAATATTGTAATCTGTTTACATTTGTTTCACCGCGGGAGAGCGAAGCGAGCTGGGGCCGAACCTTGAGTTAACTAATAAACAACAAACATAGGCCTAGTGTTAGTATCAATATATACATATGAAGAAAGCGTATTCAATCATAATTTGTTTCTTGTTAATTTACTATGGCTAATAGCGGTTGAAATTTGACAAACAGCTGTTTACTGTTGCCCTTGACTTTGCTTCGACGATCAGAAAATGCAGTTGTTCTTTGAACAAAGACAAAGCCAAGCAACAGTACCGTTTATTCTGGGAGTGTGAGAGATGTAGCACAGCAGACGGCATTTATCACAGATGCTAAATTGGTAGCAAAGAGACGAATGCACAGTCACAGATACAATCTTCGTGTCATGACGGACAACTCAAACTGTGTGTTTACCTGCAGTAATGGACGGGAACTGCGTCACGACGTTCCGTAAAGTGTTTGTTCTACAAATTAGTTTTCCTTATGCACGCCTGTGTTTTTTCCGTTTGACGACGAATGTAAATTTACAAATTTAGGTTATGTACATAAACCTCGAAGTCAATACATGATGTATTAACACGAGCAGAAAAATAATATTAATATTTAGTTATTGGTGTTGTTTTCTGTTTGATTCATTCATTATTATTTGTTAGAATGAAAAAATTGGACATATATTTAGACAAGGAATAATTTTTTTAATAAAACTTAAAAAATGTTCCAATTATTACACAGGTAGATAAATATTATTAGACATTAATACTGTCATTCACGCATAAACTCTGGCCCAGCTGCGCAAGCGTCAGGATCCCCTACACAAACATCTCTGTCCGAGTATATAATAATCTGTTTGCATTTACTTCGACCGAGTCACCATGGGGGTTGGTGATCAAAGCGATCTGGGACGGCGTACAATTAAATAAACACTTATTACATAATAGGGTGTCCCTATAATCCTTACAGAGGACCAGATTGTATTCATTAAAATAAATCAAGTGTTCAGTATTTTTTTTCGAATTCGACTTAGTTTAGTCGCAATCCGCCATTTTGTTTTTTTTTACAAAAACTCTGTAACTCCAGAAATAGATGAGATATTGATATTGAAATGGATGAGATTGAAATAAATGAGATATGAAATTTGGAATATTTTGTATGTTACGATTCACAAGTGTACCAAACACAAAGAATTTATTTTTATGATTTTCAAAATGGCGGCAGTTACACATTTTTAACTTGGAAGATCTTGAATACCGTCAACTTTACAAAAAAATTTACGAGTGACAAAATATTTTTCCTTTTTAACGACATACATAATGCTTTTTTTGACGTTTCTGTAGGTCAAAGGATAACCGAGTTATCGACAAAAAACTAAAAACATAATTTCTTGGTAATTGTCTGCTACCAAAATTAGCCTAAAACCACCACGTTCTCTGAATGTTAACAGTTTTTTAATAAATAAGATAAAATCCATTGCTCTGAAATGCATTAAAAATTCAAGTTGGCTCTTATCATTTCAAAACAGCCGCTGATAATACGTTTTTTGACCCATAATCATGTATATATGACTAGGTTTTAATTAGTCAAACTTGACTTTACGGAACCTTAATTTAACGCGTGTCTGATTCTATCAATATGTGTTACTGCAATCTCAACTCGACACCATTCATTGTTTGTATTGCTAGACTAGGGTGACCAAATCACGAACTGGAAAAAACGGGACACACCCAAGGGGGAAGGGGGGTCTATGGCGGTTACCTTCCAGCTAAAGGAGCAATAAAAAAAAAAATGAAAGTTGTGCTATATTTGTGCTGCTTGTGCCAAAAAATGTTGAATTTATGAGCAAAAACCAAATTTCGCAAAAAAAGTAGCCCGCCATTTTTCGCGTATGAAAATTAACACTTACTTGTGCAGTTGGTGCTGATTATTGTGCTACGTTAGGCCTAATAGTTTTTGCAAAAACTCGGCTTCATTGTGACAGCGTCCCTTTTTAACATAGTTACACTGTTTCTAATTAATACTCATCCATAAACATACATTGACGCTTGGGCATAATTAGTGTCAATTTGAGACGATAATATAAAGTTAAATAGTAAAGTTCAACACCAAAAACAAACACACGTCACTCTGACTCTGGTAGGCCAGCAGGGACACTTATCATTCGTGCTCTTATAACTTATCACTCACGCTCACTGTCGCAACGCAAGAAAATGCTCTAATTGTAATGTTCAACTCTATTGCGAAACGTATTAAATAAACAAAAACAGAAAATATGTTGAACAAAATTTTATGTAATTAACTATAAACAGTAAATAAAACACTTTAAACTCAATTCACAACTTATTTAACTCGGCAAATATTAGACGTAGCCTATCTTTTCAAAGACATCGGACTGCGCACACGAACGTAAATACTCATGATTGCAGTACTCCGCTATTCGTACAACGTAACATCACTTAAAACAGGAACACAGATTTCACTTTATAAAATTCTATGATAAATAAATACTTAATGTTTGCTGTACTTTACATCAAACTTCAAACCACGGTTATTCGATGTTCACGATTCGATAAATTTAATCAATTGGATGTGTAAAATGTGTACAACAAGGGCACTAAATATTTGTACACGTTGAATCGATCACGCTGAAGTTCTAACGTTAGTCTTTAATCACAGTATGTTTACCTCTGCACACTGAATAGTACAATGTGCTTAGGTTGGTACCACTACTCTTATTTCCTAAAAAAAAGGTCGTCGTCTGCAAACATCATGACTTGATCCAAAATATTACTTGAAGTTATAAATTAGAAAGTTTCAGTGATTTGAAAATGTTTTTAGTTTTAGTATCCAACGTAAATACGGACATTTTTCGTCCCGAGAGACTTTCTGGACACTGGGTACGATCGTGAAAAAACGGGACGTTTGGTCACCCTATGCTAGACTATAGTTCATTTCACCTCAGCGTGAGGCAAAACCAAATGACCGTAATAAAACCCTTACCCTTAGGCCTATTGTGCGACATCGGGGATGGGCACTTGTCGACTGCCTTTGTATTAGAGTTATTGCTGTTTGTCCCAGTGTCATTATGCAAACTTTTTTAATTGAAAGAAAAACTTAAAACAAAATATATCATTCGCTGTGTTTGATCGCGTGATTATTTTTATACCAAATATGAAGGAAATCGGTTGATTTTGGGGAAGGCAAAGTAAATAGTTAAATCCTATGTGTTTTCAAATATTTTTTATCATCATGAATACGGAAATAAATTTACATTGAATAATGATGTTGAGTTTTATAAAAACCTCTTACTTACTACTGTACACAATAATCATCACATTATAGTGGCCTGACAGTTTTTTTGTTAATTAAATACAGTATTAAAATATAGACATTAAGTAAAACTATTAAATAACTGTTCTATATACATCGAGCATAAAATACAATTAAAATTAAATACATCTTAATATTATAGACAAACAGAGCATGGGCTACACGAAAATATAAAATTACACATCTTATTGCAGTACATAGCACGGATAAAAATTAAACATAGGCTATTCCTTCTAGCTACTTGCACACTAAACAAAATTTTAATAGGCTATTTAGAGACAGGCGAAACAAGTACATCATTAATGATAGTCTATTATTTATCTTTAATTTAATTTATAAATTTAATATAATTTGACTAATACAGTATATTTAACGGAAATCTTGAAATTTCTTTGAACTATCTAGTTTTGTGAAAAATAGCTACTTTATTGGTTCATTAAGTTATTAGTCTAATGTGGTCAATAGAGTAATATTAGTTTATTTATTTCAATGACGTAGGTGTGCCATATAAATTTAATATATTCCCTTATAAGGACTTACGCTTATTTAATAATACTTGGGTTGATTTTGTTGTCAATTTTCAATGCCCAATGCCCAAATAAAGAGTAAAGTATTTTTTATGAGTTTTCAATTCAAAACATAAAGCCTTGGTTATTGTTTGATTAACGACAATGTTAAGCATGTCAGGCCACTATAAGGTGATGATTATTGTGTACAGTAGTAAGTAAGAGGTTTTTATAAAACTCAACATCATTATTCAATGTAAATTTATTTCCGTATTCATGATGATAAAAAATATTTGAAAACACATAGGATTTAATTATTTACTTTTCCTTCCCCAAAATCAACCGATTTACTTCATATTTGGTATAAAAATAATCACGCGATCAAACACAGCGAATGATATATTTTGTTTTAAGTTTTTCTTTCAATTAAAAAAGTTTGCATAATGGCACTGGGACAAACAGCAATAACTCTAATACAAAGGCAGACGACAAGTGCCCATCCCCGATGTCGCACAATAGGCCTGAGGGTAAGGGTTTTATTACGGTCATTTATATTTGCCTCACGCTGAGGTGAAATGAACTATAACAGTAACAACTTATTTGATAAGGAAATTCTCTGTACTGACTTATTTAAAATGAGTTTTCTTAGGTAAAATGTTTCAGTTTTACATTACAGTATTCCCACGGGGAATACAATACGGAAAAGGTACAGCGTAGTGATGTCTGATTACTAGCTTTATTTTAAGATGTTTAGATGGTGCTTTGACTGACGCTATGTACGCGTGGAATGAAATGTGGCGAGAGTGCAGAACCAATTGGAAATGGCGTCGATATGACATTGACCCGTCCTCCGCCTTACACAATCATCTTCAATTTGGTGTTATCTATCGTGCTGCGCACTCCGTCCTTCGTTCGATAATAATTTAACATTTAGGTAGACCGTTGCACTTATTTATATAAACAGGAATAAGTTATACCTTACGCAAAGATTCGTGGCGGCTGAGAGGTTAGGACGGTCGGGGAGGTGTCGCTAACCCTAATTAGCCCTCGCTCGGTCGCTCCGGGTTTTGGTCATGAGTCACCTATTGGGCTTAAGGTACAGTCGGTAAAATTTTTTGCATTTCGCCAT
The DNA here is from genome assembly GCA_018207615.1 of Philaenus spumarius. NCBI lineage: Eukaryota > Metazoa > Arthropoda > Insecta > Hemiptera > Aphrophoridae > Philaenus > Philaenus spumarius. The sequence goes on along the minus strand of JAGFPH010003629.1, from coordinate 20,532 downwards.
AAAATGTAAAAATAACGTCATTTTTGTAATCTGCATTAAATAACAAGAACATTCAATCTAAACACGATATAATTGCTATGCTATTAAGTATATTAAAAATATATATTGTTCTGTAAACCGTCTTATTTTAAAACAAAGTGAACACTTAATTGCATTGCAATTATATCGTGTTTGGACTTAATGTTCTTGTTATTTGATGCAGATTACAAAAATGACGTTATTTTTACACTTTATGGCGAAATGCAAACAATTGTACCGACTGTGCCTTGAGCCCAGTAGGTGACTCATGAACAAAACCCGGAGCGGCCGAGTGAGGTATCTTCCATTTTGCGGTCAGTCCATTTACCGGTCAAGTGTGGGGGTGAGGAGGCTCTAGGGGGGGGAGGTTTTCCATTTTGCGGTCAGGTTTCGATTCCTAGAATACCTGACTATTTTGAATGAATAGGTTCCATGCACATAGAGCAGCAACAGCTCTTGATTGTTTGCAGATGTCGAATTTTAGATCTTCACGAGGAGTTGTTGACGGAGCCACTTTTATAAATAAATTAAACAAACTAATTATAAATGGCCATTTATTTCAACAAACTAGTCTATATACAAACAAGTAGGCAATATACACATCAGTTAAAAAATCAAATTAAAAAAATACAAGTTCAAAAAATTGCTAAATAGGCCTAATACAATAAACGAATTGCGATTAAATAAGAAAGTTATAGCTGGGGCAACCTGGCTCACATGTTCTCGGGATTTTAGAAATATGTGACCGCAAAATGGAAAACTATTTTTGACCCACCCCTCCAGATTTTTGGGTTGTCCGGTAAATGGACGATTTTACCCTTGACCGGTAAATGGACGACCGAAAAATGGACACAACCCCGAGTGAGGGCTAATTAGGGTTAGGGACACCTTCCCGACCGTCCTAATCTCTCAACCGCCACGAATCTTTGCGCTAGGTATAGGTTAATACTAATACACACAATAAAAACTTGCACATGGATTCAGTTTACTAGTAGTGCTGTGAACAGTAGACCTCGCTCGTTGAAATAACAGACGTGATTTGAAAGGACTACAACTCAGTAACTGCGACGCAACGCCAATCGGGCTAATTATCTCGGCCCCCCTCTCCACAATTCACTAACAGTCACAGCGACCACACTGACGTAGCGCAGGAAAGAGCAAGACAGCAGATAGCGCTCTCTCTCTCCCTCTCCATAAGGTTTTATGAAGATATCTAAAGAATAAACGTATAAAAACATGGTTAAAATACAAAAACTGGGACGATTTTTAACAAATGTGAAGTTTGCGGCCATTTTGTGAGCTTACCGTTAGAGATACGGAAAAATCAAAAAACAAATTTTTTAGAACATCAAATATTCTACCCGCAAAATGTTATTAGTTTTTCAATTCGACTTACGGTTAAGCCACAAACTGGCTTTGGAAAAAAGCTTATACTGAGAGAAACGGTGCGGCCGCTATTTTTATTTTATTTAAGGTGTTAAAATGAAAAATGGAAAATCTGCATGTATACAGAGCTCGGTCTAGGAATAAGGAACATTCATGCAAAAAGTCATGACAATCGGTCAAGGCGTTTGGCCGTAATCGTGAGACAGACACAAAGACGAAATGCCGAACGGTCGAGCTAAAACGGAGACCTCGCTTCGCTCGGTCAATTAATTTTGTAAGTAATGTCCTTTTGACAGTGTTTATTTTGAAAATGTTTTAAAATTTGTTTGGATTTATTAGAATTGTTGGTCTAATATCCTAGACAAATGTTAATATCGTAGTCAAGAAGAGTAGAGAGGTATAGTTGGTGGAGGACTCCCCCGCTGGCTAGTTTACGCTGTGACTTACCCTGGTGACTTACAGTGGCGGAGAAGTTCCCCCACCAACTCTACTTGACTCGGACCTATGTTTCGCACGTTTAGGGTCGTGTTCGGAACTACTTTTAACCAACTTCTTATCATAAGTAGAGCTGTGTAGGTCCGAGTTATTTAAAGAGTTGGATCCGGATCTACATCCAGTTCTTCGGACCTACATCCCGGATCCGTGTCCGACGGACCTGTATGGTTTCGGAGTGTATTGCGGACATGAATCACATGCAAAATCCAGTCCAGTCTGTACTGCAACTAGGCTAGGAATGTGTTTTGTAGCGTGAAATGTACAAATATTAAGTTAAATATTTAGACGTCTGCTATAACTGATATGATTGTATTATTGTAGGTTTTATAAATACTTTTGATTTAATTCAAGTCGTGAATAATTAACATAATTTACATAATGCTTTTATTTAGAAAACATTTGAACGTTAGATAAAATAATTTGTATCATATCATGTATCGAAGTGTAGGTAATTGATGAAATAAAATAAGTATATGGTAAAATAATGACATTATTATTACAAATTAACAATGTCGTGGCATGACATGAATCGGTCTTTTATCCGGAAATCAATCAAAAACAAAGAGAATGTTATTAAACTGGTCAGTCGGAACTGGAATGAACACGGAGTGTAATGGCAGAGAGAGATTCCCGCGTTAAAAGGATACGTGTCCGACTCACACTCGGACCTACATCCATCAGTTCCGGCATTGGATACAGGTCCACGGATCCGTTGCAGATTCCTTCCAGTGAGAAACGCCAAGAGTCCTCCACCACTTCGCATCAGATTGTCCATGTACAAAACATACATCAGACCGGTACTCACGTACGCATTCCCAGCTAGGTATTCCCTTCTGTCTGTTGTTTGGAAGAAAAGGTTGGACTCCTTTCAAAACAAAACTCTCCGTTGGATCACCAATTACCCATAGTATACGTATCGAACGAAACCATCTCTCAAGCGCACAAAATCCCCACACTCGAAGAATTCATACTTTAGGCATAGACAGAGCCGGATTTCCCAATAGGCCCGGTAGGCTCCCAGGGGGCACACGGCCGAGAGAAAAAAATATCTAGAAATAAAAATAAATAGCCATAACTTAACATTTACTAAAAGTGTTTTAAGACGGCATTTTGTTAAGCCCAGAACCAAGTAAATTACTCAAAAAACTTGCAATGTAAAATTGCAGTGGTGTTTAAGTAATTAACATATAGGCCTGATATAATTTTTTAATACAGGTTTTTGGGAAAGTAACTTTAATCAGACTAGGGGCGGGAAAAATTATTGGGCCTAGGGGCGCCAAAATGCTAAATCCGGCTCTGGGCACAGAGCCCAATGTTCTCACCACACACATACATACAACAAATCATCACTGATCCTGCACCTGCGCAGGACAAAAGAAAACATCCCTTGTGACTGGTTCATGAACCACCATAAGCACTTAAAATCCAAGCCTATTCTTAAACACTATACCCCTTCTGTAATGAATCCCAGTGTATAACATAGATTCAAAATCTCGTGCCCCCACAAAATTTTTTCCAAATGAAGTACATATAATTTTTCTGTAAAGCCAATTTTAGTTTCAGATACGCAGCCATTGTTTTGCTGTTAACTATTGAGACCCGTCAGGTCGTGTCAATTTCCCAGGATTTTTACGGAAATCTGAAATATACGTTTTGAAGCTCATGATGTCTACTTTCAGCATCCGTTTGACAAATTTAAATCGTGGACAATTTAATTTATATGGATCTTTTAAAATAACGCTTCAAATTGTTTAAATAGTTACTATGCAAAATAAATATATCTGACAAGCCCACCTTGTGCGTTGTTAATCTGCATGCCATTAACTGTCATTTTACACAATTCCAAAGCTTTAACTTATAAAATGTCGACATTAAAAATTTAGAAAAAATTACATTTTCCGTGATTATGTTATTTTTCTAAAATGCATCGATCAAGATTTACAAAGTCTCGTTTTAAAGGTTGTTAAATTTACTACATCGTTTACATTAAAAGTACGGTGTTTCATCCATTGATTTGCAAAATATAAATAAAAAACAAAAACAATTTTCACGGTTTTTTTAATGTCACAATAAAAAATCATTGTCTCCAAAGGCGGTATTTTCATCTACAAACTTATTTTTCAATTCAACGCAAACTGTTTGCTATTAAATTTTTTAGCAAAAATCTCTATTGACTGTTCTACCAACCAAACATTATGATTTTTACTTTTTTTTCAAAAATCTATGAACAAGTAATGGTATTGTAACAGTAGTAGATTTAGCAGTAGGCCTACAACCGTTTTATACCAAGTAGATCATCGTCGTAGTTTTTTTTTGTTCAGTCATAAATAAACTAAAGAAGAAGATAAATGTCTGTTGTAATTATATAAACACGTGTTTTATTTGCCACTTAAATAATAATATCGTAACCACAGTGGCTGCCTAGACTTACAAAGCTGCTATGTAATTGAGACATCTCGGCTCCAAGAATGTTGTTCCTCCATCTCTGGCTCGAGACTGCAGTCTCGTAATCTGACAATAATTTACGATTCTTTGATTCTAGTTAATGACCTTGTCTTTCTACTCATCGTCTCGTCTGAGAGTATATGTGGAATTAGTTAAATAATCGGCTAGTCCTATAACAGTTAGACGTGACATGGAATAAACAACGGGAAGTCTGCGGAGTTTATAAAAAAGTTCAAAGTATTTTTGATCCGATGTTACGTTTTAACATGCGAGAGATGTAGAGTCTCTAAATAATGTCAATACCGTTATTTATACAAAACTATGAATATCCTTTTGGTTTTATGGGCGATTGGTGCCGGTGATGGGTTAGATTTTTGAGTAGGTCATGCTCTACAACGATCAGTGCCCCACGTTGGGAAAGATTAATCTACAACGTTCCGTGTGTAGCGGTCCTCTGTTCGGAAGCCGATTCTAAAACGGTGGGTGTCCCACTTTTCTGTTAACACTAACTTTAAAAAATCGCTGCAGAGTAAGTTACTATCACCTACTGGAAGACTTAAGATGCGGCTGTACACACCCGTCACGTCACGTCCCGTCTAGTCCCGTCCCGTCCCGTCCAATCCCGTCCCGTCCACCCCGTCATTTTAGGTAGGGTGGCTATACACACACGTTACG
>JAGFPH010003628.1:134097-144424 GCA_018207615.1 Philaenus spumarius | reverse complement strand
GCTTGGGTTAGGAACCAAAAAGACCCAAAAAAACACCCAAAAAAAGGGGGCGTGGCTTGGGTTAGGAACCAAAAAGACCCAAAAAAACACCCAAAAAAAGGGGGCGTGGCCCAAGGTCAATGACCTTCCCCCACTCCATTTTACGCTATATCGTCGGGGACTCTACTGTCCTTTATCGCCGCGAGGTTTCATTTGTTTTATTTCATTTCGTAATTCAATAAAGCTAAGTCAAATACTTTTATGAAATTTACAATGATAATTTACAGGTATACAGTTCAATTCTTTTATTTATCCTCTACACTTACTTATAATAATATGTCATTTTTGGGCAAATGATATATTCCTAAATTACTATTCAAAACAGGCCTAGTTTTGTTAGCAGTCTTGTAGTAGGAACATAAAAACTGGTGTTTTTAAAATAAGAAATTTGAAATTTATAAATATTTTTCTATTTAGAACTAAATTACGAAACTTTTTTACATTTATGAAAAAAATTACAATAATTTTTACTACTTTTTATGCAGGCCTAAAGTTAAATATTTTCCTTTCGTTACTGAACGTAATTGTTTCTTGAGCTAATAACTTTCTTAATTTTATTTCAATAATTTTTTTACTGGCATATATGAATTCTTTAAACCTTTATCTACAAAAAAGCTATGGAACACTTTTGAATTGGTTTAGAATAAACGTATAAAAACATGGTTGAAATACAAAAACTTGGACGATTTTTAACAAATTAGAGATACGGAAAAAATCAAGAATACAATTTTATTTAAAATTTGATTTGCTTTTAACAATATGTTATTAGTTTTTAAATTCGACTTACGGTTAAGCCACAAACTGGCTTTGGAAAAAAGCTTACACTGAGAGAAACGGTCCGGCCGCCATTTTTATTTTATTTAAGGGGTTAAAATTGAAAAATGGAAAAAAACCTTATATATACATGGCTCGGGCTAGGAATAAGGAACATTGATGCAAAAAATCATCAAAATTGGTCAAGGCGGTTGGCCGTAATCGTGAGACAGACACACAGACATACAGACACACAGACACACAGACGAAATGCCAAACGGTCGAGTTAAAACGGAGACCTCGCTTACGCTCGGTCAATAAGTTTATTATTATTTACAACCAACAGTTCTTTAGGTTAAATTAACAAACTAAAAGCAAACACAAACAAAAATCAACGAAAACTGCTTACTTTATTATAATTCAATTTTATTTCTACAGCAACTAACTTGCAAAGTTTATAATCGGTTAATTCTTCACAAACCATAGTTTTTAGTTTAAGAAAACAAATCCAACAAGCACAAGTTGTTACATGGCAATTATTTACTATTACTCTGCCAGAACCAAATCTTGTTTCGTATTATGTATTCTAACAATGAATTAACATTAATAAAGGCCAGGAAAAATAAATTTATCCAAAAAAATAATAATAAAAAATAGTCTGAAGTTCTAACTTATAATCTACTGTATCTAGTCCGAGTATGTTTAAAAAAAACAACCCAACTAATTGTAAACAATAACCTTTATCGCTAATGGACTGAAGTAAACAAATAAACAAGCCGGAACAGTAAACAAGATAATGTAAGATAAGGCAATTGGCCGGCTATACATCGACGAAAGTAAATCTCCAGTAGCGTGTAATGAACCGTCAGCAAGCGACATTAGTTCTTCATCAGATGACGACTTTTAAAGTAAGTCACTAATTCGTATTTCTTTTTCCGTGCTTTGAATTATGTGAATGAATTGCTAGAATATCTTATCTTATTAAACGAGCAATTCAGTATATTTGTTTGAAATTTATTTCGGGGATCTATCTAACGGCTCTAAGATTTTGATGAAAATTTGCATATAAGGGTTTTTTGACGTCAGAAATCAAATGACCTAGGTCTTATGTCTGTAAAAATGCACATAAAATTTAAACTCTGAACTTCTTTTATATCCTACATTTGAAGTCAATAAGTATAGGCGAATAGAAAATATACAAGAATTGATCGTTTAATAACATAAGATTTAACAAACATAAATCATTAACAACGTATCAGGTGGTATAATTTTCATCTTATTTCTTTATTCAAACACCAAACGTAACTAAAACATTATTTTTTTGCTGTTATTAACCGTTCTGAAAACATTTTCACCAATCTCTGTATTCTTTGCATTTCTATAAAGGTAATATAAATTATCTAACGATTATAATTATTATTTGTTATTTCTAAATTACATAAAAAATGTCAAATATGGCCTATTCGTTGGATAGGTTACATAACTTACATGTATGTACCTACAGAGGTTTTTGGACGTCAGGATTTGAATGCACTAGGTTTTATATATGCAAAAGAAGATGTAATGAAATGTTAGAACTAATTACACTCATGTTTTGTTAAATTTTTTATTATTTAAATAAACAGTACATGTGTAAGATCGAAAAATATTCATATTTATTCAGTATGCGATTCGTACTTACAATGAATACTTAAATGTTAAGAAGCGCAGGTCTTATGGACTCAATTCTAACAGATTTTACAAACTTGGCGCGCTAAAGATTTGTAGTTGGGCACAGCAACCAGAGGAAGCGCTGGAAAACCATTTAGCGTGCGGTGGAGAGCGAGAGAGTGTTTCTCTCCTCTCACTCGGTCTACGATTGGCTAGTCGGACTCAGGAAACGAATTTATGTGTTCAAGAGAGATTTTCAAACTTATCTTTGTTGTACATAGAGAAGAAAATACTCAGAGAACATATTGAAACTAACGATATTGCAGAAAAGTTCGCTATGAAGAACAGAACGTTACAGTTGATATAGACACTTTTATACTTTGACTAGCTGACCCGTACGGCGTTGCCCGTGGTGGTTGGTATTTTCAGTCTTTTTAACATAATTGTATTCTTTTTAAGTGTTCAGTCAGTGAGTGGTATTTGGCTTTTATATATCTTAAATAATTAGCCCAATAATTGGTGTTTTAGTTCATTGTAGGCCTAACCTAAAATGATATTCAGTTTTTGATCCAAATCAGTTGTTGATCAAAATCAGCTGTTTTAAGCTTTTCATACGAACAGCTGTTTTTGTGCCCCTGATAAAATCAAAAGAAATCTTTCTTCTTCTTCCTTAAGATTGGACCTTCCATAAGATTAACATTGAAACTTTGAGGGCCACTGGGGCGTAGCCCTAATGTCCTAGGACTTCGGTAAATGGCCTAAAACCTTCCCAGGGTTAACCTGTGTTACTATGCAAAATTTCAAAGCAATCGGATGGACGGTTTGGTAACGCATAAAGGACAAACATACAAACAGACAAACGTACAAACAGACAAACGTACAAACAGACCGACATACATTGCATTTTATATATATAGACTATTTATTAATATTGCAAAGGAAGTTCATAATAAAAGTAAATATCTGAATTTAAAATGTATCCCTTTTGTTAAATACAATACACATTTATTTTGTTCTTTAGTTTTCATTTTTTGTCTTTAAAAAAATGAAGATTGAATACTTTTTACTTTCTCCATCCTATACGTAGTATATGGAGAAAGTATTGTTGTTCGTCCAAATTTTCGAATTTGATTTTTTAGCGGAATTATCTGTTTTGGTGCTCCCTGAACCCCAAAACATTTAAGTATTCATTGGTACTTACATACATTTTCCTAAAAAAAAAAAAAAAATACTGAGCAATGCTCGGTCGCCCAGGTACTATAAATATATAACATAACTCAATACGGGAACATTTTCTTGAAACATACTGGGATTAGAGACTATACGCTAGAACTTCAGGCAATATTTTTTCTTCTTAATTTTTAGGGTGAATTTATTTTTCCGGGCCTTTAATCATCTTAATACGTTGTTAGAATAAATAAATAAATACGAAACACATCTCAATACGGAAAGATTTGGTTCTGACAAAGTAATAGTAAACAATTACCAAGAGCACGTTTCTTTAAAAGATTTACATTTATTATAATAACAACCAACTTGGCAAATTTGGAATCAGATAATTATTCTTCACAACCAACAGTAATTTTAGGTTAGGTAATAGCAAACAAACACAACGAAAATGGCTTACTATATCATAATTGAAACACCTATCACCATTAACATTACACTATCTTTATTCTTTACTAGGGGAAACCCCTGCGTGCTCAGCACTCCAACCCCGTGCTTCTATACACATAATCATGTTACGATTTCTTTATAATAAAGGTGTAGGATTAGTAATAACCCAAAATCTAAGATGGTAAATAATGTTAAATGTTCTAATCAAATTATTTCGTATATTTTATAACAGTAGTTATAATAAAGGTTAAAAGAAACAGCACAGCTCAGGTTCTACACTTTAATAAAAACATAACCTAAAAGTTAGAAATACAAATAATTGTTTCAAAGTTTGAAATCAGCTGTTTTATCGGTTATTTTATTCAATTGGTTGCTATGTTAATAAATTTAAATACATAATGTGTTGGTTGATCAGGCTAGGCCTAACCTAAGAAGTTTTTTCGACTGAATTTACAAATATTGAAATAACAAAAAATGTTTTTATCAAAATGAATTATAGCCTATGTTACTCAGGGATAGTGTAACATTTGATTAGTAAAACTATTGTTTCAATCGGTTCAGTAGTTCCAGAGATTACCCTCTACATACAAAATAACAAACAAATTTTACCTCTTTATAATATTAGCATGGACTAGGTCTTTATTACTAGCTTGAAATACTGTTTTACCGTATCACATTTTGTCCGTAACTTGAAAATTTCTCTCTTCTATACAAAATTAAAGAATTCTGTCCTAACCAATCGTCATTTGCGTGAAAATATCATAATATACAATAATCTGCTTGCATTTGCTTCGCCGCGAGTCGATGCGATCACATTAGCTTTGAATTTCAGTATGCATTTATTCATTCCTTCATAAACGTACAATTTCCATTACCGGGTTAGTTCTAATTAATTAATCCACCTTAGAGACAGATTTCCTGAATACCTTCTGCACATGCGCACTATGGTCGCTGGCCTTGCATAGCTTAGCTACAGGTGGATTACTTATCTCCCCCCTCCCTACTTATTGTTGTTTGAAGCCGTCATTCAGTTTTTATGATTTCATAACTGGTTGTATTACATATTTATGTTACTGTGTATTTTTATCGTGTGCGATTATAGTTTTATGTTATTGTTATAGAGCTGTTTTACTACAATCTATACTTGTTGTTAATTATTATAGTTCAACTGTTTCATCTGTACGCATGCGGACTAAACACGACAGTCCTTGCTAAGAATACCATTATAAAACAACAATAATTCGACCACGCAGCTGAACCGCTGACGTGAATTGAGCAAATTTCCAAAATTAAGTTTATAGGTCTATGTTTTAGGGTTTCAACCAACAATTTGGGAAATAGGTCTATTCACGGCAGTGCTGAATAGTTGCAAAATGCTTCGCACGCCATTCCGTGTTCGGGAGTATCTTCAATACGCAATTAATTGCGTGCTTCGCACGCCATTCCTCATATTGGTAGTATCAATGAATACAGAATACTATTTATAGAAAAAAAAAATTTTCTTAGGAAAAATCTCAAAAAATAGTTACCGGTACTTCAAGTCAAAAAACGTTCTTCCGGTTGTTGGATTTTTTTCGCAAACGAACTCGTCCGTGCGACGTAGACAACCAATATGTGTACCAAAGTTGAACCAAATCTGACTTAAAATTCGGCCGCTAGAGTGCGAACACATATATACATATATATATGATTTTTAATGACGCCTCAAAACGTGTTCTGGGGTCCATGATCGGTGCTCATTTGCTACTCCCGACCTTGGGTCTTACCTTAAGGGCCACTGCAATAGCTCATTTTTCCTATGGAAATTCGCTAATAATATGTTTCTCTTTGATGATGCATCCAGAACAGTTTTACTGACTGGAGTTCTTTACGTATCTCATCGGTCTACAGATGGTTGAATGGTAATTATTTTAAATATTTTTCGTAGTGGAATTAAACGTTTTTGGGGTTTTGTCTAAAAAATGAATTTAGGAGATTATTCCGTACATTAACTTTTTTTCTCGACCATGTAGCTCGTCTGGTTCCCCTACAATCTATCAAAACGTAAAAGTACCACGTGTTCGAATCTATGTGGGAGGTTTTATCACGGGGGCAGCTTCTGATCCGACGTCGACGGCCGGGATGCTGGCGAGCGAAGCGAAGCAGTAAATAGTCCGAGGCTGCACACTCGCAAAGCTAGTTTTTCCGCTGCGAACGGCAAGAAGTAGTGCTTGAACCTGGGAACACATTTATCCACTATTTTATTTTTACAAAATACATTACAAAATATCTTTGGATGTGGGAAATATATTCAAGGCTAATTTTTTATACATATTTGTTACGACTTATATTACTCATGTATAAAAAACCGAAACTTTTTTTATATATTTTCATAATGTTTCCCGTTAAAATTTTGATTATCTTAGTAATTGTCCATATTATCAAAATTTGTAGTTTTTACTAAATAACTCAGTTGCCTTTTAAGAAATAATAACAAAAACTGTTAATGTTTGTCATTAAAACAGAAAATGTTTTGTTTCATAAATGTTTTTGGTTAAGTTTGTTTTTGAGATAGATTGCAATACAAATTGTAATCTGCCGTCATTTTGACAATATACCAAAAACCGTTTTGGTTTTGTGTACACGGGTAAAAGATGTCGTACCAAATATGTATCCAAAATTTGCGTTCAATATATTTCCTACATCCAAAGGTATTAAGTATTTTGCAAAAAAAAAAGGTGGATAACTTTTAAACGAAGCATTTCCAAACCTATTTTTTATTTTAAGGGTGGTTAGTTATCCCATTTCATCACGTTGACTTAAGTAATCAAATTGCAGATAGTTTTGCAATCTCTTAAAAATAATATTACATAATGTTAGGTTTATAGCTTGTATGAAGTTAGTTTAATTTGTATTCATTTTATAGGGGTTTCAACACCATTTCAACTCCTAAAGGGGACCTTACACGATAAGTAATACTGTCATTACATTCAAAAGTATTTCATCATTACTTTTCAACCTTACACTATCATTTGTAATGATATTACTTTTCGTGTAGGCCTACGTATGTTAACTGGACTGTGTTTAACAATGAACTGAGTTATGATGAAATACTGATGGCGTACCCTACATGATCATTATTAATGACCTTAGTCCCACAACAAGCCAGTAATGACGACTTGAAATCAGAAAATCCGGATTCTCGTCATTACTAGGCATCATTCCAGTTTTGTCCTTCTTACACGGTCAGTATTAATGTCATTTTGATAAGCTAATGGCAATATTACTGATCATGTAAGATCCCCTTTAGATCGGGATGAAAACTATCCTATATTTTAAGTTATAGTAAAGCACACATTTTGAATAAAATTCATTAAGATCGGTTGAGTACTTTCGTAGTTATCCGCAAATGTTGTTTAATCAATTAAGAATAATATTAAATCATTATTATAGTTTTATAGTTTGTAGGAATTTAGTGCAATTTATTTTTATTGTATAGGAGCAGCTACCAAATTTACATCTATTAGTTTGTAGTAATCATATTCTCTAAAAAAATCGCGGTAATAATACGCGTAAATTGAGAAATTTTAGTGAAATTTGTTGAGTCATTTTTGAGAATGAAGAAAAAGTAAGTGGGTTATTATTTAATTTTAAGGGTAGTTATTGCATTTCAACCCTTTGACTTAAGTAATGAAATTGCAAATGGTTTTGTGTGATCCCTAAAAATGATATTACATAATCTTAGCTTATAGTTTGTAGGAAGTTAGTTTGATTTATATTTATTGTATAGGGGTAGCAACCCCATTTCAAGTCTTTAAATTGTAGTAATTGTAACTTCTAAACATTCATGGGAATGATATAGATAAATTGTGAAATTTTTAGCGAAATCGGTCGTATAGTTTTTGAGTCTACAGAGGAGAAAGTAACAAAGAAGGAAAGAAAGAAACATTCATTTTTATATAATATATAGAGATTCGACAATAGAACTATATATATGATACCTGAATTATAAAATGTCAGAGCAAAAAGAGATTTTAACTTATTCAGCCCAAAGCGAAACACAATGGGTCGGCTCTGCTTTCAAGTTGATTGTATTCGCTTTAGTTGTTTACCAAACAAATGTCAAGGTCAGTGAAATAGGTTCATGGCTGTAACTGCAGCAAATGAATGTTATCAATTGTTTCGCCGCCTTCTAGAACGTGCAAATATACTGTATTCACTGCTGGGGGGAGTTTTATTTTTAAATTTGAAAATAATGTTCTATATTTTGCTTGAAAATAACGTTATCCATCTGGGTTTTGTTTAATTCGATATTTCAATTTTATTATTTAAAAAAACAAAACAATTCGAACGGAAGGATAGACAGAGTTTGGATATTGTTAAAAAAACACACATAAAACATGTTGAAATTCTACCATTTTAAACTGTGAAAAGGAATACATTAGACATTTAAAAAAAATTAGCTTTTATGAAAATACGGTATTCACTGTAAAGTTTACTTTCTCTCAGATATTTTTGTTAAAGGTAAGAAAAACTTAGGCGATGGTATAAAAATAGAAGTTATTCTGCACATTTTGTTTTTTTACACGTCCTTTTGAAAATAAAAGCAAAAAATAATAAAATTTTATACATTTATAATAAAGTAATAAACTTATGTCCATTAGTGGAAGAAGTGACAAAAATTTAGGTCAGGGTTAAAATTATCCCACTTAAAAAAATGTAAAATATATTTATTTAATAAAACCTTAGCCGAACAGAACTTAAAATAAATGGTACCAAGAACTGGCACATACTTTCTCACAAACATATTTAAATTATTAAACAGATTCACGGTGACTTGTAGGGTGTGGTAGGAGAGGTGATTTTGTATTAAAGTTGTTTTCCCATAAAAATCCATAAAATAACGGAAAAACCATCTTTTCTCAAAAACGGCTCAAACGATTTTGATTAAAATTTTACAGTTTATAGTACTATAGGTCCCTAATAAACTGTAAAATTTTAATCAAAATCGTTAGAGCCGTTTTTGAGAAAAGTCGATTTTTCCGTTATTTTAATGGTTTTTATGGGAAAATTACCCTTAAAAATAAAAAATTCACAAAAATGAAAAAAACTCCGGGAGATACCGTGGATTAGTACCTCCATACCAAATTTCATCAAAATCGGACGACTGGTTTAGGCTCTAGGTCTGATAACATCCACACAGACACACAGACACACAAACACACAGACACACAGACACACATACAGACACACACACAGACATCACTCCGAAAACCACTTTTTTAGGTTCAGGGGGACCCAAAACGGATATTTCCACCAAAAACTCAAACTCGAAAATTTTGACGAATACAATACTTTCTCCATATACTATGGTATAGGGGGAGAAAGTAAAAAAAAGATATTCAGTTAAATGTGGGTTTAACCATATATGTTCTTCTTAATATTCTTCAACAAACACATAAGATTGAATTATTAATCATAAACTCAACCCCAAAACTACAAATTCTATTAAAGGTCACCTACATCAAATTATTTTTACTTTAAAATTTAATTTGATTAAAGGTTAGAAAGAACCAGCATGTTTATCCTAACAAACAAAACCCTAGCCTACAATTTTCAAATAATATAAATTCCAATATTTTCCTTACATATTTGTAAATTCCATTATTTTAACTTCACATTTCAAGTCATACATTTTAGATTGAAATATAGTACACCGACAACATGTACGGAGTTTTGAAATCAATTTATTTTCCAGTTCAGATTATATTACTGGATTAGGATGATACAATGCAGAATGGCATCATGGAATCCAACATTGAAAATAACCAACGAAGCGTTTATAGCAGATTTTCCATAACAAAAACAAATAATTCGATCACGCAGCTGAACCGCTGACGTGAGTTGAGCGAATTTCCAAAATTAAGTTTATACGATGTTACGGTCTCAACCAACTATTTGCTAAATTGGACTACTCACGAGGACGTTGAATAGCTGCCTGCTTGTACGAAATATATTAGTAGAATTTGTAGGTAACTCAGACTCCAACCCCGGCTCAAGCCTTCTTCGTTCCGCTCGCAGCAGAAAATGTTGCTTCTTGAGATTGAACCTCTACCTTGTGGCCTCGGATTTTTCACAGCTTTGCTTCGCTCGCAGTGGTTTCCATCCCTGTATCAGAAGTGTTAGGGGTTAAAATAACTACTTTATTCGCGGGTTCGAACAATACTTTCCTATGTTAATAGCAAAGGTACAGATCAATAACAATAATGCATCAGCGGTTCAGTGGAAA
>JAGFPH010003628.1:108430-122715 GCA_018207615.1 Philaenus spumarius | reverse complement strand
TACACAAAGCATTGCGTGCTTCGCACGCCATTCCACATATTGGGATTATCTTCAATACACAATGCATTGCGTGCTTCGCACGCCATTCCGCATATTGGGATTATCTTCAATACACAATGCATTGCGTGCTTCGCACGCCATTCTACATATTGGGATTGTCTTCAATACACAAAGCATTGCGTGCTTCGCACGCCATTCCACATATTGGGATTGTCTTCAATACACAATGCATTGCGTGCTTCGCACGCCAAACCTCGTATTAGGGGTATTTTCAACACACAAAGCATTGCGTGCTTCGCACGCCAGCCCCACGGTAGAATCCACCACATGGCTTTGAACCGGGTACTTCTATGGTATTTTACGTTTTTGTCGATTTTGGGGGAACCAAGCGAGCTATAAGGTCGCGTAAAAAAACAAAATGTGCAGAATAACATCTTACATTTATATTTTTAGAAAAAACTCTAAAAACAATTCATTCTCTTAGTAAAAATCTCAAAAAATAGTTACTTTCGGTCAAAAAACTTACTTCCGGTTGTTGGATTTTTTTGGCTAACGAACCGTCCGAGCCACTTACACAACCAACACGTGTACCAAATTTGGACCAAATCGGACTTAAAATGCGACCGCTAGAGTGCGAACACATATATACATATATATATATGAATATATATATTTACATATATAATTTACATATATATATATATGAATTTTAATGACACCCCAAAACGTGTTCTGGGGACCATGATCGGTGCTCATTTGCTACTCCCGACCTTGGGTCTCACCATAAGGGCCACTGCAATAGCTCATTTTTCCTATGGAAATTCGCTAATAAAGCAGTCGCGGTACTGCCGACTGAAGTGAAAACTGTAATGAATGTAAATCGTTGGTCATTTTGGTTTAATCTGAAATTTGATTTCTTTAACACTACCAAGTAAACTATTTTAACACAATTTACAAAATGAGGAAGTCCAATGTCCATTTCAGAGGTATTTCCGAGTAAACTTTATACTCTGCTATATACATATGTGTACTATATATAGTAGAGTGTGACGGAATAGAGCGTGACGGAAAAATACGTGACGGTAAAATCTGATTAACCATCCACAAAATATTTTGGACGCGGTGCGCCTATAGAAGTTTACAATTTAAATCTTGTATATCCTTGTCTAATATTTTGTGAGTTATCTGTTTGTTAACGTTATGATATTATCGTTCCTATTCGTTTAACTGTAAGTAATTTAATGTCTAAACAGTTAGAACTTCAATGTCTTAATGTTATCAGTTAGTTTGTACATCATCATTAGAAATTCCCATTTCGAAGTTTAAAACTGAATACTGATGATACCGTCTACGGGATGTTATTGTCACTTGGAGGATCACATTTGTACTTAACACACGTTGCACTGTAACTGTAGATTCAGTCCTTGCAAACTGTAAAACACAAAGCTTTCTGTTCACTAGTCGCCATCTTTGCTACTAGCGCTTTTTAACGGAAGACAGAGGAAACAGTGCATGCGCCAACAAAATTGTATGATGTATTATACAATTATATTATCTTATATTATATTATATACAGGGTGTATCAGGAAGAAACGGAAAGAATTGCAGGATGTGTTTTACTGGTGAAAATAATGAAAAAAGTTCATATAAACATAGGTCCGCAAACGCTTCGTTTTCCAGATATCCGCCATTTTGTTTTTTGTACAAAATAATTCATATCTAGAGAACGGTTTGACTGATTGAGTTCAAACTTGACATGAAGTTTAACCTGTTAATGATATATATCAAGAAAAATAAACGATTAAATCCAATTATGCGTTTCAAAATGGCGGCTGTTTGAAAATTTCAAACCTAAATTACTCCAAAACTGTACATTTTAACGAAAAATGTCAAGACACATTTTTTGTAGCCCTTTTGATTCTCTAATTCCCTATCGGATGGTCTAACTGTCAAAACAATCGGATGAAGGATAACAGTTAAGTTATGTGTACTAATTGGTTTGTTCAACCCGGCATCCTATACCAACACAGTAAATACTACAATATTGTATGGACATTTGTTGTCATTAACTTTTAACTTAGCTATTATCCTTCATCCGATTGTTTTGACAGTTAGACCATCCGATAGGGAATCAAAATGGCTACAAAAAAGGTGCCTTGACATTTTTCGTTAAAATGTACAGTTTTGGAGTAAATTAGGCTTGAAATTTTCAAACAGCCGCCATTTTGAAACGCATGATTGGATTTAATCGTTTATTTTTCTTGAGGTATATGTATATCACTGGTAGGTTAAACTTCATGCATAGTTTGAACTCAATCAGTCAAACCGTTCTCTAGATATGAATTATTTTGTACAAAAAAGAAAATGGCGGATATCTGGAAAACGAAGCGTTTGCGGACCTATGTTTACATGATCTTTTTTATTATTTTCACCAGTAGAACACGTCCTGCAATTCTTTCCGTTTCTTCCTGATACACCATGTATATCATAATTTATATTAATTAAATTACAAGTGAAAAAACATAGACCAAGACGTGAAGGTCCCGGGTTCAACACCCGGTCTTGGTTTATGTTTTTCACTTGTAATTTAATTCAATATCCCTTGCTGAGGAAGTGTGTAAGCGGAAAGAAAAATATTATTTATTGTAAGTTAAGGCCCAACCACCATAATGAATTTCAACTCCCATAAGATCAATGTTAAACACGTAACAAGATTACTGGAGTAATAATGATCAGAAAATTATTCTGAATATGACATTATAAAGTTTAGGACAGCCTGAATTATCATTTAGTTTTTAAAATTTATCATAAAAATTTTTTTGACTTAACTCAAAATTAAAGTTTGCAATTTTTTCCTTTTTAAATAACGTAAATATCAAAAATGTAAAAACCTCACCACATTTGAAGTTTAATTAGGTTTCAAGTAAAAGTAATTTCAATAAATTTGTATAGTTTATGACGAAAAATCTGCTTTATTGTGGAAGCATGTACGCGCCAAATTTATGTTCCTGCTCGAGTGTTTAGCATTTGAACCAAATCGGTTGTAAAATGCGGCCACTAGAGTGCGAACACATATATAATTTTTAATGACACCCAAAAACGTGTTCTGGGGTCCATGATCGGTGCTTATTAAATAGCTCATCTTTCCTACGGAAGTTCGCTAATAATACATGAAATGAAAGAGCAACTCAAACAGTTTTCCCTACAAGAATTCAATGTGAACACCGTTCATCACACGGCACACATCTATATCCGAGTTCGTAACAAACCATAACTTGGAAATAATAAATATTAGGTTGAAGGAAGAAGAGTCTTCTAACGGGTTATTGAACAGCTGGGAAAGCATTTACATATTTCAGGCTGACAATAATATGTTATTAATTGCAGATAAAGGGCCTATTCCTAAGTCTTCATTATTTTGTTTGCTTAGGCCTACATAATAACCTTCCACATTTGATTATACGTAGTTTTTTTTTTTTTTTTTTAATTATCATTGAGGGTTATTTCTAATTAAAATTATTGTTCTTTAGTTTGTTAGTTTTTTTTGTTGTTCTGTTAGGCCTATTAACTTTAATATTATTTCTGCTGATTGTATGTTAAAATTTGTCGGTATGTGTATGTTAAAATTGTTAAAAAAATCTTATTTCTTCAAATCTTAGGTTTATTTCCAGTTGTTCAATATTATTTGTACATTTATTTTTATCGATTTTGTTTCTTGTTTTATTTGATCATATTACTAACTAACTGGCCCGATCCGGCTTTGCACGGATAGACAAATCAAAGTTAAATGTATATTACAAAAAATTATATTACATAAATAAATAATATATTAAACTATGTATTTCTTATGGGAATTTTTAGTAAATTTGACCCCACCAAACTTCCGCTAAAATTTCGAATTTTTTTAAACCCTTTCTTTTGGGAGAAATCGTGATTTAGTAACTTTGGCACCCTCAATCCCCCCCCCTAAAATTTTGAATGTTTTGAAAACCTTTCTTAGTGAGAGCACCTATGGTCCTAGAGGAAGCTATATACCAAATTTCGTTCCAATCCGTTCAGTGGTTTTTGAGAAATCGTGATCAGTGAGTCAGTGGTTTTGACTTTTATATATATAGATTTGTACTCAATTTATTGTATAAGTCTATTAAGTTTATTTATTATACATTTTTATTTTACTTCTTTAATTGTATTTTGTATTTTATTTAAGTTTATTCTATTAATAATTAAATGGATTTATATTTTTTAATATATCTATATATATAAAAGCGAAATACCACTGACTCACTGACTCACTCATCATGATTTCTCAAAAACTAAAGAACGGATTGAAATGAAATTTGGTATGTAGCTTCCTCTAGGGCCATAGGTGCTCACTAAGAAAACGTTTGAAAAAATTCTAAATTTTAGGCGGGCTTTGGGGGGATCAAAGTTATTATAAACGATTTCTTCAAAACTACCGAACGGATTGGAATGAAATTTGGTATGTAGCTCCCTCTAGGGTCATAAGTGTTCACTGAAAAAGTGTTGAAAAAGTGCTAAATCACGATTTCTCCAAAACTACAGAACAGATTGGAATGAAATTTGGTATGTAGCTTCCTCTAGGGCCATAGGTGCTCATTAAGATAGGTTTTGAAAAAATTCGAAATTTTAGAGGGGTTTGGGTTGGATCAAATTTATTAAAAACGATTTCTTCAAAACTACCGAACGAATTGGAATGAAATTTGGTATGTAGCTTCCTCTAGGGCCATAGGTGCTCAATAAGAAAGGGTTTGAAAAAATTCGAAATTTTAGGAGGGGTTTGGGTTGATCAAAGTTACTAAAATCATAATTTCAGATCTTTTATTATTATGAAAAAAGTGCTTTTATTATTTAAGATCTATATATATATATAAGCCCAATACCACTCACTGACTGAACACTTATAAAGGATACAATTACGTTAAACAAACTGAAAATACCAACCACCACGGGCAACGCCGTAAGGGTCAGCTAGTTAATTTATATTTATTAATGCTTGTAACGGTTTACGTCGCTCCAACGGAGAGGAGTGGGGAGGACAGAGTAAACACTAGACTAGTTTAGTTCAGTAGTGTTAAAGCCCTCTGAGGATGATGACTATGTCATTGAAACTACCATAACTCGTTCTAACTTTTCACTAACTCGTTTTTGTTTTTTGTTCCTTCTATTTGTGGTTCGGAGTTTCATTCAATCAGTGAGAATTTGTCGCCACAGTGCTCTTCAACCTTTGCAATTACTCAGATGAAGAATTTAAAAGGCTATAAAAAGGTCTCTTGTCATTTTTTTTGTTAAAATGTACTGTTTCTGGGTAATTCAGGTTTGAAATTTTCAAACCACCACCATTTTGAAACGCATGATTCAATATAATCGTTTATTTTCCTTACAATAGACAATTGTTAGGTTAAACTTCATGTCGATGTTGATTCCATCGGTTAAACCACTCTCTAGATATGAAATCTATATATATATAATTCAATGTATGTCCGTCTGTATGTTTGTCCTTTATGCGTTACCAAACCGTCCATCCGATTGCTTTGAAATTTTGCATAGTAACACAGGTTAACCCTGGGAAGGTTTTAGGCCATTTACCGAAGTCCTAGGACATTAGGGCTACGCCCCAGTGACCCTCAAAGTTTCAATGTTAATCTTATGGAAGGTCAATCTTAAGGAAGAAGAAGAAAGATTTCTTTTGATTTTCTCAGGGGCACAAAAAACAGCTGTTCGTATGAAAAGCTTAAAACAGCTGATTTTGATCAACAACTGATTTGGATCAAAAACTGAATATAATTTTAGGTTAGGCCTACAAAACTAATTATTAGTATCAGGTTGATTTGTCTATCCGTGCAAAGCCGGGTCGGGCCAGCTAGTATTTTATAAGAAACACACACTTACAGATAGATGAAAAAGTAAGCACCTCAGACTTATGTTTATGTTGTAAAATATGTTCTACAAAAGGGGGTCAAAGAGTTCGGGTACACCCCGTATATGATATATGTAACCCTCTAACTGAAATTAGAGCCAAGCGATTAATCCCTGCGTTATAAGAGCAAAACTGTATTGTAAATATTCAATTCGTCAGTTCATTATGTTTTGTGTGGTCTTTATTGTGACATCTGTTTGCTCAAATAAAATAAAAAATATGTTTTGTATTAATTTTTACCACACCCACTGTAGCAGTCATAACATGACCTCTGCCTCACCTCCGTCTACTAGTTAGTATTCCGTGAATGGTTTCACTTCTGTATGTAATTAATCGTGTTGGCAAGCCTGACAGACGTTTTGAGGGATCTTGCCGTCGGCTTGTGTTACAATGCGTGGTATACTTGACTTTATTGTTTAGGTTATTTATCTAATTTTTTGTCTTCTCTTTTTAACTCCATATTTTGTGTTAATAAAGCTAATTAGGTAGGAGAGTAGAATAACAAACGGAAATGCCGATGGCAGTGCCAAACTTGGACCAGTGCCATCAAGATTGAACAACGCCCAATTTATTTAAACAATTTGGTTCCGGTTTTTTAATGAAATAAAATTTAAACCTTCAAACAAATCTGATAAATAAAAACCAAATAAATTATTAATTGATATTAGGTTTAATTTGCCTTAACACGTTCACTGCTACGCAAATTTCGTATTTCCGATGCTAGGAGCTGACTTTTGTTTTTTTTATTTATAGCCTAAATGAGTAGAAAAGACTTTATTTTTATTTTTGAATCTTTCTACGTAATAATCACTAATATTTTAAAGTGGACGCACTTGTGCGTCCATATCACATAGGCTAAAAATTGGCATGCGAAGCATGCAATGCACTGTGTGTTGAAAATACTCCTAACAATCGGGAGTACGTTTTTTGACCGGAAGTAACTGTTTTTTTTAGATTTTTCCTACGAGAATAATACTTTTTTAAAGTTATATCTAAAAATATAAATGTAGGATATTGATATGCACATTTTGTTATTTTACGTGACCTTATAGCTCGCTTGGTCCCCCCAAAATCGATCAAAACGTAAAATACCATAAAAGTACCCGGTTCAAATCCACTGGGTGCATTTTACCGAGAGGGCGTCTTCTGATCCGAGGCCGATGGCCGAGACTGTACGCTGCGAGCGAAGCAAAGCTCATAACCCGAGGACGCAAGGTAGAGGTGGAAACTCGCAAAGCAGCTACAGAGGCACCTATTCAGCACTGCCGTGAGTAGACTAATTTCCCAAATTGTTGGTTGAAACCCTAAATCATGAGGCTGTAAACTTAATTTTGGAAATTTGCTCAACTCACGTCAGCGGTTCAGCTGCGTGGTCGAATTATTTGTTATTGTAAGTCAAACGTAATACATTCTAAAAAGCCTTAAAACACCGGTATTAATTTTGAAACACACGGTAGAATAAAACTAAAGTTGTCATGTGAGTCTATTAAGATTCACGAATACAATTAAGTAAGCCTCCTATACCTTAACAAATAATAATTATAACGGAAATCAATCTTAGACCTACATTGGCGCTTGCGTTTACACGATCAGTTCTCGAGTGAGACTCAAAGGTTTAAACTGTTTACTTTGTTTCCTATTTTGGTAACACTGACACTTGAACAGCTGTTAATTGTTGCATGTTTTTAATACATCAAACGTCAGTTTATAACAACACATTTACAAAATGAATTGTTTCAACACTGCTCAACGTGTTAAAATTGTTCAGTTGTTCAACAGAAATAACAATTCTATACGAACTGTGTATCGAAATTTAAGAGAAGAATAATATGTAAATTTAACCGTCCTACTGAGCGAACAATTAGCAACATACTGAAGAAATTTGAGAAACCGGAAGCATTAGAGATAGAGAAAGGCCTGTGCATCATCGTGAAGTACGATCAGCCAAGAATATTGATGCTGTGAATGATAGTGTGAACAAAGAACCACAGTTTTCAATTCGTCTCGTCGTTCGCAGACTTTAGGTCTTTCGTATGCATTTGCATAGGAATTTGCACTTAAACCCTCTTTATAAAATTCATTTACCCCAAGAACTGAAACCTGAAGATCATGGACAGCGAAGAATTTATGCAGAATGGGTGTTAGAACAGCAGGAAATTGATGCTGATTTTTCAAAGAAAATTTTCTTCTCTGCTGAGGCACATTTCCGTCTCTCTGGGTATGTTAATAAACAGAATTGCCGAATATGGGGCGAGGAAACTCTTCACGTCATTGCATGCGAGACCATTGCATGTCCAAAAAGTAACTGTGAGGTGCGCATTATGGTCAGGTGGCGTAATTGGGCCCTGCTTTTTTTTTGAAACAATGAAGGCCAGGCAGTAGCTGTCAATGGTGAGCGATATAGGCGCATGATAATCGAGTAATTTTGGAATAAAATTGAAGACATTGATGTGGAAGACATGAGCTTTCAACCTGCCACACAGCACGTGTAACTTTGGATGTTTTATGTCAAAAGTTTAGGGGTCGCATTATTTCACGATACGGTGATGTCAATTGGCCAGCAAGATCGTATGATTTGACACCTATGGATTTTTTTCTGTGGGGGTTTTTAAAGAGTCGTGTCTACGCTAACAGACCTGCAACATTAGAGCAATTGAAAGCAAACATTCGCCAAGTTATAGCGCAGATAACTGCCGAAACTTGTCAAAAAGTCATAGAAAACTACCTTGAAAGAATCAACTGCTGTAGGAGGTCCAGAGGTCGCCATTTGTCTGATATCATTTTTCACTTTTAATGAAAAATGTCAAAGATTTTGTTAATACAATAAAATTGAAGTAAATTTCGTGTGCTCTTTCTTAAATTAAAAATAGGAAACTGAAATTGGATCACCCTTTACTTGCCGCGCTAGTAGTATGCTGCACTATGTATTATTGTTTTGAAAAGCATAAAGACAGAAATCAATAATTACAGTTTCTATTTATATTCTCCAATACTCAGGTATGATACAGCACAACCTAACAGTGCTAGGGAACCGGTTGCCCACGTGGCTCCAGTAACTGGTTTTCCCGTAACCTAACCTTACACTACAGTTTTTTCACTGCACTGTAATTACGTCCATATATCGGAACCAACGCCCTACGCGTCAATTTGTTTCCATTTGCAATTCAAATATTTTTATTTACTCGCAATTTAAAACAGCGGTTACACGCAAGTTTCGGTAATGTGGAGAATTTATTACTCTGGCTTCGTGTATTTGAACCGTTCATGTATTAGTCCGATTCCTACGCTTGACATTGAATTTATAATTTAACGATTTGTAGAAGTTCTCAAGCAAAACGTTTAAGGCCTTCGCACACCTAACATAGCGTGCGTCCACAGAGGCATGCAATGCCCGCTATATTCACACTGCCAGGCTATATAAGTTAATCGAAACAAACAACACGAGATTTAACAGTCAACTTGTCGTCTGGAGAGGAAGAATGAAAGGCGAGTGCGCATGAGTCGGTAGAAACGTAGCTTCTATGTTTACAAAAAAAATCACTTCTCAGTCGTATGTTTTCGATATATAGCGGGCATAGCGTGCGTCTGCAATGTCGGTGTGAATTGTTCCTTTTAATAAGGTGGTAAACGATATTTTGAAACATAGCTAGCGTACGTCCGCAGACGGACGGTATGCTTGGTGTGTAAAGGCCTTTAGATGGTATGACTGCTCGCATAAAGGTCTGTTTACACAGGTCCATAGCGTATCAGTGCTGTGACACTTCAGTATCAGTAGGCTAGGCCTATATTTCTACACTGGTAGACAGAAGTATCGCACCACCCCCTCAGAACATGACAGAACCTCCGCCAAAGGGGACTCTGGCCGAGAAGCAGGGTTGGGCGCATTTTTCACCAAGCCTTCTCCAGACGCGTTTACGTCCATCTGGAAAAGAAATACTCTTTTTTTGTCTGAGAACAGAACATTCTTTCAGTCATCCAAGGTCCAGCAGAGCAAATCTAAGCCTTGCTGCAGAGGACCTGAGACAGGCTTTTTACTGGTCAAATTAATAAAGCTGAAACGTCTACGTACAGAACGACTGGAAATATGGACATTACGTTCCTGTTTGATCAGCTTCTTCAGCTCCGTACTGGTAATTGTTATATTCCGCAGAGCGTTGACAGCGTCGTCTCTGTCATCTGTTGCTCTTGGTCTGCCCTGAACTGGCCTTCTGCTGTCTCTAAGAATCGCCTTAAAGCTCTTCCAACTGTAGAATGATGCCAATTATTCTACCCACTTCTCTTTGCGAATGCCCTTATTGAACCAAAATTCTTGCTCTACGTGACTGAGCAGTAGTCAACCGACGATGCACATCCATTTTACCAGTTTTGTTAAAGAGGTTCGTCATTGTAAAGACTTACAAGACTTCTTCAACTTACTACCTTTATCAGAGGAATGAAACGTTATGTCAATTTCAAAACAGAAGAATGGCATAATTTGGAATTTGGACTGTAGATAAGATAATAATCTATGAGTAAGATGAGAAAAGAATATGTTTTTATGAGTTATACTTTCTGTTTTTTGTAGATTGTAATTTAGTTATCTTACTAACCTCAACTGGTTTTGCAATTAAATAATACAAAAATATTGAAGGGGTGCTATACTTTTGTCCAGGAGTGTAACAGGAGCTCAAACCTTTATAATTCTACTAGTGGACTCGGTAATGCTTCGCTTTGCTTGATTTAATTTGAAGGGTAGTTATCCCACTTCATTACTTTGATGAAAGTAAATGGGTTTTATGTCACTTAAAAATAGTGTTACACAAATTTAGCTTTATAGTTTGTAAGAAGTTAGTGAAATTTATTTTTACTGTATACGGGTAGCTACACCATTTATATATATTTGTTTGTAGTGACCATATTCTCTAGAATGTGAGGAGCACCACGATGTTAAGGTCAGTTACCCTAGATGTTTTTGCTAAAAGGTGCTCTAAATTGTTTCAGGTTGCACTCGACTCGGGAAGGTAGGCCTAGACCAGTCGCCATCTTGAATCCACCGTAGAGTGACGTCTGCTGCGCCCCCGCTTAGTCAGAGTTTCTTCAATGCATGCGTCTATCCAGTTCGCAGCTTGCAGCCATCAGGGAGTTCCTGAGATGCTGCTACCGGGGAAGAGGTTTTACTCGCATGCAAGTGGAAGGTGAGTCCCGCATTACCTTTCAGGAGGTCTGCGTAAAAGCATTTCATCCTACCGAAAAAAGCCCTCGAAGGACGAGCGCTTCCAACTGCAGCCCTACAGCGATGCCTCACAGATCGGACTGTGAATGTCTGGCCTCAGAAACACGAACAGCAATAACAGTTAGTTATCTTTCAATACATTCTTTAAATTATTCAACTTTATACTGAAGGACATAACCTGTTTATTTGCTTTGTTTGTTAATATAAAGAAAATGCTATTTAGATTACTCATTACTTCAACCAAACCTTGACAAGGTCAGCTGGTTTTAACGTTCGGTAATTTGATCCATGATAACGAGTACTGGGCGGAGTAAACGAGATAAATGAACTTAACCTGTCGGCCGGTGTTAACACCTGAAAATAAAGGTTACTATCAAAGGAACCCTCAATATACAGCTCCCCCTGAAGTTTATAATAAGTTTATAACACTTTAAAAACACTTTTATTTCTTCATCACCAAATATGATATGTTCTATTAGTAACAATTAGCCTAATAACACTTTTTTTCGTTACGCATTACATTTTCTATTTTTTAACTCCTACCTCAACCAGCGTTAAGAAACTTCGTTCCAAAAAGGTGCTTTGGGTTGTTGGATTTTTTGGCTAACGAACTCGTCCGAGTCACTTAGAAAACCAACATGTTAATTAAATTTGGACCAAATCGACCGGATTCTACGGAGTGCAAACACATTTATAAATATATATATATATAACATGTTTAAAGACACCCCAAACGTGTTCTGGGAACCATGATCGGTCCTCATTGACTACTCCCACCGTGAGAGTCACTGTAGTAGCTCATCTTTCCTACGGAAATTCGGTAATAACAAACGGGGTATATATTATTGTTACGAGAAGTAGATTCAACATAGAAACTGGGAGAAGTGAAAGAAAGAAAAACGAGACAACAATATCTAAGTCTGTCGGCGGTAGCGACAACCTCGATTGTCCGTCACGGTTTTTTTTTTTTGTTCTAGTTATTCAACTTTTTACCTCTGCACTACGCCAAGAATAGTAAACGGTAATGCTGAGAAAGAAATACCGCGATAATTATAAGAACAACTATAAAAGTACGTTCGTGAGTATATATATAAAAGCGAAATACCACTCACTTACTCACTCACACACTCATCACGATTTCTCAAAAACTACCGAACGGATTGAAATGAAATTTGGTATGTAGCTTCCTCTAGGGCCATAGGTGCTCACTAAGAAAGGGTTTGAAAAAATTCGAAATTTTAGGTGGTTTGGGGGGGTTCAAAGTTATTAAAAAACAATTTCTTTAAAACTACCGAACGGATTGGAATAAAATTTGGTATGTAGAATCCTCTAGGGCCATACGTGCTCACTAAGAAAGGGTATGAAAAATTTCGAAATTTTAGGAGGGATTTGAGGGGATCAAAGTTACTAAAATCATAATTTCAGATCTTTTATTATTATGAAAATAGTGCTTTTATTATTTAAGATCTATATATATAAAAGCCAAATACCACTCACTTGACTGAACACTTAAAAATAATACAATTACGTTAAAAAGACTGAAAATACCATCCACCACGGGCAACGCCGTACGGATCAGCTAGTATAATTAATAGTACGGGAGGTAATGCTGCATTTTAATAAGTAATTTCATACCGTGACTGTAATACAGTAGAACAAAGTAAATGTGTGCGGTTGTGGGACCGCCGCCCGTGACTAACGAAGTTCAAAACGCCTTTTCTTCAATTCTTTTACCAGCTTTTAACGGCAATATACACACATAATTTTAAACTTTCAACTGCCGTTTATTATTAGATTGTTTTTTATACCAATACTGTTTCCATACGTTTAATGTTATTATAATAAAGGTGTAGAATTAATTATAACATCAAAGCTAAGATGGTAAACACAGTGAATTGTAAATACATCCAATAAACATAAGATTCGTTCATCAGTCTAGGTCTAACCTAAAATTATAGTCTGTATATTTAATTTAACAGCCAAATTGGCTTCCCAAATTTTAAAAGTTTTCTTGGGGAGGTCAAAATATCCCTGGACTCCTTTTGCCGAGGGAGGGGAGGGTACTAACTAACAAGTTCACTGCTACGCAAATTTCGTATTTCCTATTCTAGGAGCTGACGTTTTATTTTTTATATTTATAGTCTAGATCTAGATGACAAGAAATTACTTTATTTTTATTTTTATACATTTTTACGTAATAATCACTAATATTTTAAAGCGGACGCACACGTGCGTCCATAGCATACAGGCTTAAGATTGGCGTGCGAAGCACGCAATGCGTTGTGTATTGCAAATACTCCCAATACGTGGGTAGGCGTGCAATGCACTGTGCGTCGGCCGCTTCTCATAGTGTTCAGTGTCAAGCTCACACGTGCGTCCTTAGCAGTGAACGTGTTAGTAATTTAAATATGTTTGTGAGAAAGTATGTTCCAGTTTCTGGTACCGTTTATTTATTGTGTAATTTGTTTTGTTTCGGGCATAATGGTGTCTATATTTAAACAAATTTGTAAATGTATGTGGGTTAAGTGTTAGAGAGATAAGACCTAATGGTATAGTATGAAAAAAACTGCAAAAAAGTGTATAAATTTCATACTTTATAATTGTGTTGATTCAATGACTGTTTCCATTCTTTTTTTCAGATTAAATAAAGTTGGAGGTCAAGAAGATGGTAAGTGAAGAAAACAGTTATTTCTACTGCAAAATAATTTAATTATTAGACCTACCATTGTATCTAAAAATTATAATAAAGTGTAACGATCCAATTAATCTTCAGTAATGTTTTGCAGTTTTGTGGTTGAAAAAAATTGTTTACTGTAATGAGTAAGAAAAAATGTATAAAAAATTCCTACTATTCAATTGTGCTGA
This sequence comes from Philaenus spumarius, assembly GCA_018207615.1. Classification (NCBI taxonomy): domain Eukaryota; kingdom Metazoa; phylum Arthropoda; class Insecta; order Hemiptera; family Aphrophoridae; genus Philaenus; species Philaenus spumarius. Next base: position 108,700 of record JAGFPH010003628.1, on the reverse strand, counting down.
TTCAATGTCTGTTTTATTCTTTTTTCAGATAAAATAAAGTTATAGGTCAAGAAGATGGTAAGTGAAGAACCCTGTTAATTCTACTGCTGGCAAAGTAATTTCTATATTATCATTGTATCTGAAAATTATAATAATAAAGTGTAAGAATTCATTTCATCAGCATCAGGATGAAAAAAAATACTCTAGCCAGTAAGAAAAAATGTGTATATTATGCGGTTGAAAAAAAATACTGTAATGAGTAAGAACAAATGTGTATAAAATTCCTACTAT